>JAKOGI010000807.1:95000-97500 GCA_029747015.1 Carnegiea gigantea | reverse complement strand
AGAGCAATTGATGCATTGTAGGGTTATACAGGTGAGTACTAGGAAGACCTTCTTTCTTACATTTGTGTATGGCCTAAATACTAATACACAGAGGCAATCCCTATGGAGGGACTTAAGAAGTATTGCTGGACAAATGCATATGGCATGGGGTGTGGTGGGAGATTTTAATACCACACTTTACCCTGAAGAGAGACTTGGAGGGGAGAAGATAAACTATGCAGAATTATCTACTTTTGCAGCATGTTTAGAGGAATGTGATTTACAAGAGGTGAAAAGCACTGGTGCCTTCTTCACATGGACAAGTGGGAGTACATGGTCCAAACTTGATAGAATGGTGGAAAATAGCCAATTACACCAAGAAATGGAGTACACTCACATATCATGTATTACAGAGGGCCTCTCTGACCACACTCCATTGAAGATTAGATTCCCAGGATGCACCAACAGGAAATCTCAGTTCAAATTTTGTGAAATGTGGTGTAATGACCCCATGTACAAAGAAATTGTATAGGTACAGGCTCTGAAATAGAGAAAGGGCAGCAAGATGCAGCAAGAACAGGCCATGCTCAATGAGTTAAGAGGACCACTGAGGAAGTTGAATAAAGAAAAGTATGCAAACATCCATGAACAGCAAAGACTAGCAAGGAAGCGGCTGGAAAGGATTCAAAGTGAATTACATGGGAAGCCAAGGGATGAAGAGTTGATTGCACAGGAAAAGACAGCAAGGGACAGGTATCTGGTGATACTTAAGTCCTCTCTGTCTCTTCTCAAGTAGCAAAGTAAGCAACAGTGGATTAACCAAGGTGACCAGCCCAGTAGGCTTTTCTTTGCAAAAATGAAGCAAAAGAAGCTAAGCAATTATGTGTATACCATTACTGGTGGTGAAGGCAATAGGAGGGAAGGTTTTAAGGAGGTGGCCAGGGTTATGAATCAATTTTACCAGAGGCTATTGGGGGAACAGGATATCCATAGGACTGAGATCAATTGGGAGGTAATGAAGACAGGACCTAGACTAATAGTGGAATAGCAGTTGAAACTTATTGACCCCTTTTCTGAAAGGGAGATCAAAGAGGCAATTCTTGGCATCCCTTCCATCAAATCCTCTGGACCAGATGGGTTTAGCAGCAGCTTTTTCAAGGCTAGCTGGCAGAATGTGGGATCGCTAATACGTGAGGCAATATAGGAGTTCTTTATAATGGAAAGAATGTGTGAGCAATGGAATAGTACTAGACCGGTGTTAATACCCAAGGTACAATCACTTTCTTCTCCTAGTGACTTCAGGCCCATTTCTTGTTACAATGTGATTTACAAGGGCATTTCTAAATTACTATACTCAAGACTAAAGGAGATACTTCCCAGCTTAGTGGCTAGTAACCAAAGGGCTTTTGTTAAGGGGAGAAAACTCCTATACAATGTGCTTTTATGTCAAGACATTATAAGAGGCTATGTAAGGAAACACATATCCCCCAGATGCATGATGAAAATAGACCTGAAGAAAGCTTATGATTCAGTGCATTGGGAAGCTGTAAGGGAGATCCTCCAGAGCCTAAAGTTCCTTAATATCTTCATAAAATGGTTAATGGCCTGTATCACTTCCCCCAGCCTCAGTATTAACATCAATAGGGAAGATTGTGACTCTTTTACAGGGTGTAGGGGGTTGAGACAAGGAGATCTATTGTCCCCTCTACTGTTTGTATTAGTCATAGAATCCCTGACCAGGTTGTACAGCCATGCTGGGGGCTAAGATGGCTTTAAATTTCACCCATACTGCAGGAGAAACAAGCTAAATCACTTGATCTTTGCAGATGACCTAATAGTATTTTGTGCAGCAGACACCAGATCATTAGCAGCTCTCAAGGATGCTTTTGAAAGGTTCTCTTCATCCACAGGTCTGGAGGCTAATATGACAAAGTCCTAAATAGTTATGGGAGGATGCCATGACATGTTAAAAAGGCAGATCCTTGAACAAACAGGTTTCCAAGAGGGAAAATTGCCATTCAAATACCTGGGCATGCCAGTAATAGCTAATACAATCAGTGCATTAGACTGTAGGTTGCTGGTAGAGAAGATTACAAGGAACATAGCTACCTAGGCAACAAGGAATACATCTTATGTAGGGAGGGTTGTGTTGATTAACAGTGTACTTATGGGAATTTACACTTTTTGGGCTACAATATTCATGTTACCTAAGAGTGTCATAAAAGAGGTGAACTCTAAGTGCAAGAATTTCCTATGGGGGGCAGATGGAACATTCAAGAAGATTCCATACATCTCATGGGAGGAGTCCTGTAAGCCTAAGAGCTATGGAGGGTTAGGGCTCCTGAACATGGAAGCATAGAACTCTGCAAGTATTGCCAAGCTTGTATGGGCAGTCACATACAAGGAAGACATGCTCTGGGTTAAATGGTGCATGGTAGGTACCTTAGGAAAAGCAATTGGTGGGAGTATAGGCCACAACAAGATGTATGTTGGTACTGGAGGAAAATTTGCAAGGTTAAAG
>JAKOGI010000807.1:70000-90000 GCA_029747015.1 Carnegiea gigantea | reverse complement strand
AAAATGTTAAAGAAATTTAACAGTTTTGATGTGACTTCTGTGAGAACTCCCTATAATCCTAGCATACACCTTAAGAAAAATTAGGGGTCTAGTATTTCTTAAACTAAGTATGCTAAAATCAGAGGAAGTGTAAAATTTTGTTATGAATTATACTCAACCTGACATTGCTTATGCTGTTAGTTGGTTAAGTCGTTATACTCATAACCCTAGTAAAGCGCATTGAGATTCATTGTTTTGATTACTCAACTACCTAAGAGATACTATGGACTAGTGTTCTTGTTTTAACAAATTTTCTGCTATAGTAGAAGGATCTTATGACGTAAACTGGGCTTCTCATAGTGATGAAGTTAGTTCTACTAGTGGTTATGTGTTTACCTTAGGTGGAGGAGTTATTTCGTAGAGGTGTATAGCTCTAAATACCATGGAAGATGAATTCATTGCTTTTGAGTTAGAAGGTCAAGAAGCAGGATGACTGAAAAATCTACTAGTAGATATGTCACTATGAGGGAGGCAGCCTATGGCTATTTCCCTTCACTGTAACTCACAAGCAGTAATCGAAGTTACACATAACAGCGTGTACAATGGAAAGAAGAGACACATTCGCATTAGACATGGTGCTGTGAAATAGATGCTAAAATATGATGTCATGTCCTTGGAATTTGTAAGATCCGAGAGAAATTTACCGGATCCACTGACCAAGGGCTTGACTAGGTGAATAGTTTTCTAGAAGTTGAAGGTGATGGGACTAAAGCCCATGGATTGGGCAATATAGTGGATGCCCACTTGTAGTCAAATGAAGCCATATTGGTCTCAATATGCACTACAAAGCGATCCCTATGGCGTACAGTAGTTCTTTTGAGAGGTTGAGCTCTTATACTCTTAATGGATCCATAGCCTATTGGGGCGGGGATACCAAGACACACTTGATGGATTCACTAATTGACAAGTGTCAGGTTGAGCAAAATCTTGCTTTTAGTAATTCCATAATCATGATTATGGTAGTCCATATAGAGATGAACTTAATGAAATTATCTACGTAAGTGTGAAGGTGTGGCCACCTTCTATGAGAGACTATAGGCTATCTCTCTAGAGCATTTATGAGACTTGAGGTGTGCGCATGGCCTTAAAAAGCACAAGTGAGTTATCGTGAAATACACAGTGACCATAAGGGGTGATGTGTTGTGAGGGTCTCAACTAAAATCTATCAAATTCAAGATTTGTTCACTCAATAGATTTGGTTGTTGCCCTACTTCACTATGTACTAATTTAATCGAAAGATATTGATACTTAAGTATCTAACCCCTCCTTTCCCCATATCGATTCTTTGCTAGTTTGTATATCATTATTGGGGGATTGTTGGAAGTAATGATAAAAATAGCTTCCTTCTATTCCTACTCATTGTCCGCCAAATTAGGAGTAGTAGCCCTTTGTGGGATTTTTATTGCTTCCTCTTTCTTGAACTTGTTGAATTCATTTGGGCTTATTTTTAGTAGTGTTGTGGGGTGAGGGTGAACATCACATGCACGTGCGCGCCATCCGCCTGCCCCATCCAGTCCGGATTGGGCCAGGCCGGGCTAGGCCGTGGTTGTAGTACGTGGGCTATGGGCGGTGGGCCTTATCTGCTAATTTTTTGGAGAAAAATTATTTTATGTTTTTAATCCGTTGGCTGCATAACCGTCAATGTTCACTTATGGATTTCTCTCCCCGTTTTCGTCTAGCAACGGCTGGTGGCCCTGTTTTTCAGTAGCAACTACGAATGACCCTGCTTTTCAGCCATGAAGTTATCATGTTTTTCTCACCCCCAATAGCTCCTTTCTGCAGTATAAATATCCTGCTCCCCTGCTACTACAACTCACACCAAGCCTTTGCTCTCCTCTCCTCTCCTCTGCTTTTCTCTGCTTCTCTACTCTCTACTGTTCCACTATTCTAAGCAATTGTAATCCTGTGTGTTCCAAGTTTCTGACTGCGAGTGCCACATTCAGCAAGTTAGCTGTGTAAACCTTGGGGAGCGAGCGACTATTTCGAGTTGCACCCAGGCTGAGCTAAAATCGCTTTCAAGGTAGTAGTACTTCCGCAACACAACTCCCCTTCTCATTTCCCTGCCACTAATTTAGACATACTTTTCCTATAGGGAATAAAAGGAAGTGAAAAGGAGTGAGAAGAAATGAAAAAACAGTGGGAAGAACAAAATAACAATAAGAGCCAGAATTTTCTCATAAAAAGAACAGGCCCTTAGATGGGCGCTCACGTGCCCATATCATTAAAACATCAAATACTTAGAGCATCATATGACAGCAAAAATGGAAAACGAAAACTATCTCTATCGCCTACCATTAAAAGGTTCTCTCATAATGTAATCCACAAAAAAAAAAAATTCTCTCATAAGTAAAAGATGATTAATCCTATAAATTGCTTTTTTGAAAATAATGTACGAAGTCATTTCATTTGTAAATGTATTGGCCTATTTCTTTGGCCGCAGGAAATTATTAGTATGCATAAGTGTTGGGTTGACAATCGACCACTCATACATAGGATTGGCAAAAATTCAGGTCCAGGTCAATTCGGGTTCAGACAAATCGGATATTCGGATAAAAACTTCATATCCTTGCCCTGTCTGGATTAAAAATTGGACACTCTAGTCAGACCCGGACCCAGATCCAAATGTTCGATGTCCGAACCCGTTGTCCAAATGTTTGAATTTATGATATGATTTTAGGACTTTCGACTAAAATTTTGTGTGATCGAACCTGAACCTGATTTTGCAATGTCCGAACCTGGTTGTTCGAAGTTGTTTTCATTAAATTTTCTAAAGAATTTGAGTTAAAATTACAAATAAACATAGTTGTACGATGTCCGCACCCAGTTGTCTGATTGTCCGAATTTGTTCGAATCCGAAATGGTTCAAAAATCCAGACAACCCCAACCCGAGTGCCCAAACCTAAACGAACGTGACCAATTGTCCAAATTTTAAATTTGGACATGAATTTGGTGGCTGTACCCAGTTTTTTCAAGTCTACGAATTTGGATAATCAGATCGGATAAATTTTTGCTAGTCATACATCTTTAAGAACTCTTGGCTGTGTTTTCTTCATGTGTGTGTGTGTGATTTCTCGTCGCCACTAACAAGTGAAGTTCACTTCTACTTAGTCTCAGGTCGCTGATATCTTCACCAAGGGCTTGACATCATAGAAGTTTCATCAATTCACGACCAATCTATCTGTGGTTCCACCGCATATAGATTGAGGGGACGTAATACCGTATATATATAATTGTAAATTATTGGGCTTTGGATGTAATTCTTGTACCCCAATAAATCCTAATGTAATATTTGGTTGGATGCAATGTAATGGTAATATACTGCAATCAATTTTGCAATGTAGTCATGATTACTTAGTTTGTGGTAATCATAATAACAAGATAGTTCTTTTATTGTAATACTCTTATGCAACCAAACAAGATAATGAAAACACAATTACAAACTTGCTTGCATTACAAGGTTGATTACATCTAACGAAACATTACATAATTGTCAGTATTAATACATGGTTAGCTACCCTAGTTAGGGTAAGCATCCCAACTTCTGTACATATTTGTTGGTTAAAAAAAAACTTGCATGGAGGCCACCCGTCATGGGCTTACATGCCACAAAACAAGACATGAGTTCAGTTAATGACAAATAGATAACCTAATCAAGGTTTTACAAATGAAGTACTTCAAGTTACTGCAATGATTGGGTACGAGAGAAATTTCAGAAATTTTGGAGATAAGGTAAGATATGTTGAACAAATTGTATAGCATATTTAGTTGGTTTTTAAAAATTCAGCTTGCCAATCGAACATAAATATTTGGGATGGTGGGTGAAAGGGTGTAGATAATCATATGTTTTGTAGTTTTTGGGTATGCTCAAAGTAAATCTTATACATATCAGTTCATGTTCAACAGTAAAGTCACTTACTTTACCCCCCCCAAAAAAAAACACTTTGGGGATATAAACTTGACCACATGAGCATTGCAAATAGCTAGTAGAATAAAAAATAAGGAAAATTGTATAATAGTTAACGTTAACAATTTAGAAAATCAAAAAGTCACTCACAATTTTTTCAATTTAAATTAATAATTTTATATACATGAAATATTAAAAATGGACTCATAAAACTATTAAATAAGTACTTTTTAATGAAGTATACCCAATTAGTTAATTTGAAAATAAAGCTATTGGGTGCAATTCCTTAAAAACTTATATAGGCTATCACCTTCTAACAAGTTAGTGCATTATGAATCTACGTAGAGACTATCCAAAAACAAGATATTCTTGAAATTAGTATATTGAATACTTATATTTCCTTTATTTTAAAAATAAATATTAAGCTCTAGAATTTTTAATCAAATAAAAAAAGGGAAGTGAAAAAAGAAAAAGGCGCATTTTGCCTTTTTTCAAAGGAAGTTACCACTTAAGAGAAAAATAAGTATAAAAAGTCTTATAAATTGCAACACTTGTTTGATCAGAGCCTAATATTCAAATACAAATACCTTACTGTAATTAGTAGTTTAGTAAGTGACTTTTAAATTTTAATACAAACAGCTTGTTTAAATTCCTCCTACGTCTTCGACCTTTGGGGGCAATTTAATGATAGGATAAATGACTTTCGCAAAAAAATATCAAGGTTCAATTCTTCCAATATCATATGCACGTATGTTAAATTTATCCATCCTGCAAAAATTCCTCGTACATCTATCAAATAGATGCTTGCTCCAAAATTTTAAAAGTACATATGATTATCTTCCATATTTACCCCTTGTTAATTAAACTTGAATTTGAAGATTATTTTTAAATGTAAGGTCAATCGGAACCAGTCTCTCTGAAATTTTATAATTTAAGGATAAGGCTTCTGTATCAAACCCCTCCCCTATATGTCTTGCCTGATGGTGAAAATTTTGAGATATCAGATTTGAATTTGGATTCAAAAACTTTGAAGACCATTTTTTTTTTATCAATATACTCAGGAATCTTACAGCCATTAGTTCGTTTAGTTAGTAAACTTGTAAATTTCGCTACTTAAAAGTCTATGTTCAAGTCCCTTTTATATCTACCAAGTGCATCCCACTACAGCGCCCCCAAAAAGAGGAAAAAGGGTTTTTTGTTTTGTTTTGTTTTGTTTTTGGTCTCCATTTCAATGGGATCAACATAACCATCAACTTGAACAACACAAATTCTCGTATGAGATGGTCTCATGTAAATTTATTGTAAGACGGCCTACGTTGTCAGACATTTTCCTTTTAAATTTCTGTGGTGATTAATGGGTGTGTAAGGCATCTTATAATATAAATTATCGTAGGACAGTCTCATAGAAGACTTACTGCTTAAACAATTGATTAAAATGTTCAAGACTTTTTGAGTAAAATATCTAATGTTCAATATCAACTTCCCTTATATTGAATTATTGGATAAGGTAAAGAAAGACATTTGACAATGTGAGAAGGTAAACAAAATTATCTACATAAATAGAACCATAATCCTCGATTAGACATCAGATATCGTGCTTCAATTCTAAAGAAGATTTGTATGAAAAAGTGTGTTAGGAGCACCAATCCTAACCTAACATTCCATCATCAACCAAGTGTGATTCTCCTTCTTGCTTACATATCACTGATGATTTTTTTGTGTGCGGGAGAATTATGGAAATTTGACAAATAATTAAATAAGAGCATTAGATCCCAAAATAACACCACCGCATTGATATTTTTAAAGTACAACAAAACACATAGTTATGAAACATTTAGTCATCAGCTTTTCGACTTAGCTTCATCACATCTGCAAGATAGATCCATCTCTTTCAAATGTAGCTAATATAATTTAAATTAAAGGTTACACCTACCTTACAAGATAAGCCATGGTATGATTTTTATGATAATATATATTACACCAGGGATATCATGAATGACTAAGCTAGGGGGAAGATTCTAGAAATATTTATTAATTAAACCAATTAGACAGCAATAGGACGGCAAATAATGTATAACAATCACCCCCCAAAAAAAAAAAAATTATCGGTGGTGTTGATGAAGTAACTGAACGGCTGACCAGGTAACATAATTCTCAATGATTACCCAAAAAATGGTGTCATTTGATGTTACGAGGTAATCGTTTTTTATTTGATTCTTCAGAAGCTCATTCGTTATTTGAAAAGCCAACCTACTATATAATAAACATTTTTATTATTCAAATTGGTTAAGTCTAGTAGTTTTGTTTTCAATTCACTATATTCTTCTTTGGAATTCATCAGTGAATGTTGAAGTCAAATTTATCGCATTTTATACAAATATGTTGACCCAATTAACGCGTAAGGTTTTGATGATGACAACCTAAACGAACTAGTCAATATGTTGTACTTGAGATTAGGTACTGTGCTTGAGTTAAGTGTTAAGACAGGATCTAGAAGAATACTTGGAGCAGTTTGAATAAAGTCAATACATGTACAAGAAGTCCAGCCGGTAATAAGAGTCTGAGAATATTGCTTCAGAACAGTTCTGAGCATAGAGCATGGAACATCAAAATCATATCCAAAGAGTTCAGCTGATAAAAAGAGTTTTAGGCTTAGCATTGGCTTCATTTTTTAGATTCTTGTTAATATGCCAATTAGAAGGGCTTGACTTAGTGTTTACTTTGAAATGTTTTTAAGTACTTCAGAAGATTGCCTCAGAATAGTTCTGAGAAGTCAGGTCTGCAGTGTTCTGACGTCAAAGACAAAAAATGAATTTCAAGATTTAGAATGATTTTTTTTTTACTGACGATTTTCTTGAAAATAATTAGGATTAATTTCCCTATGTTAGTCAGGTCTAAAAAGATTTTCTCTTTAAAGATAATATTGAGAGATTTTTCTATAGAATCTAAAAAGGTTTCTTTCATTAAAAAATACTTTTGAAAGATCCTTTAAAGATTTTATCCTATCTTTTAAGGGAAGAATATCAAGTGGAGAAATTTTGAGGAGCTTGGCTGCTAAGTTGCTAAGTGGGCGTGGAATTCTCTTTGCTCTACTCGTGCACCATATGCACCACACTATTTAAGTCTCCTCCTTCTCTAGTTTTTCTCAAGGCTTTCCAAGGGTTTAAAATTGTCTTTGTGAGTCTGAATTTTCTGAAAGAAGACCTTCAAAGAGAGTGCTAAATCGAGTCTTTCATATTGGCATAATAGGGATTGTATTATACCTTACATTCAGCTTGCCTAGAAGCATTCAAGTAAGGTGTCTTGCTATTTCTTTTTTTCATCATTGAATCAAGAAATTGTCCAAGTCTTAGGAGATATTGGACATGGTCTCTTAGGAGACGTTGGACGTGTTGTCTGTGTCATCCAAGTCATTAGACGTGGTCTCTTAGGAAACGTTGGACGTGGTGTCCGTGTAACTAGGGTCTCGGGGTAGACTAGTTATGTGTGTTACGTGTGTAACGAATTCGGCCCGTTTAGTGAAAGTGTTGCTGAAATCCTACAGTGGTAGGTCGTGGTTTTTACACTTTAGTAGGACCAGAGATGGTTTTTCACATAAAAATATTGTGTCTCCTTTACTGTTTTCGCAATTATACTTGTTTCTGCTTTACGACAAATACACATTCCAAACAGTTCTGACGAGTATTTTAAGAAAACTGAAAAAACTGGCAGACATAATTCACCTCCCCTCTTGTGTCCTTGTGTGAGTAAATCTAATAAGTGGTATTAGAGCAGAGTTCTCATATTTAGGTTAACACCCCGAGAGATCCTGAAAAAATGAATGCTCCACAAGGAATTCTAAAGCGTTAATCTGTGACTCGACCACCATCCTTCAATGGACAACACTACGACTAATGGAAGAATCGTATGGAGAACTACATTTAGGCTGATGACTATGAGCTGTGGATGATCATTGTGAATGGTCCTTACATTCCAATGAAGACCACGGAAGATGCAAGACCATTGCTAAAAAGCCAGAGGAGTTCGACTCGGAGGATTTCAAAAAGATGGAGAAAAACGCTAAGGCTAAGAAGTTGCTGTACTTTGGCCTTGGACCAGATGAGTACACTCGGATCTCAGAGTGTGAGTCCGCAAAGAAAAATATGGAGTGCTCTTCACATGGCAAATGAAGGAACTAGAAAGTTCAATAAATTCTTCAAGAAGGCTGAAGGCAATATCAAGAAAGGAAGTACCAGGAAGCCACGGAACAGTGATCATGATCAGTTTTCAGGATGCTTCAGATGTGAAAAACCCGATCACACTGTGAAGAATTGCCCCACACAAAAGGAAGAACAGGAGTCAAAACAGTTCCGAAACCATTGCAAGAGGCCGCAACAGAGCAGCTCCTCAAAGCATTTTGCTGAGGCAATGATGGCAGCCTGGGGTGAAACTTCAGAGAAGGAAGAGGACTCCCAAGAGGAAGAAGTTGTAGAAGCCCTCATGGCTAGAAGCGAGTCTGAATCGGACCTTGAATCAGTCGAAAGCTTATCCCAACTCAAGGATACGGTATGTGGTCTTAGCAAAGTTAAAGTTGTGAAATTATTATTTGCCATAATGAATGAGTGTGAGACAATAACGGCTGAAAAATGCATGCTTAAAGATGTTTATTCTGAATTAAAAAAAGATGTTAGAATTCTTGAATGGAACAAACTAGAACTTGAACATATTAATGAAGTTCTCAAATGTGAAAAACTTAGGTGGAAGAAGAGGCTCTTGCCCTATGTAAAGATCTTGACACACTTAAAGACCTTATGAACAAAAGAGAGAAAGTGTTTAACACTGATTTCTCTAGACTAGAAAGTGAGTCTCTAGACCTGACACTTAGACTTGAATCCCTGGTGAGTGAAAACAACCAGCTGCTTGAAAAAACTCATAAGGCCGAATCTGACCTTACTGAGAACAGGCACTAAAACAGTTCTTTCAAGTACTTAACTGGCTAAATACTCACCATAGCCGAAACAGAAAGGGACTAGGATGGGTGAATAGGTGTGTTACTGGACCAGTTAACAAAAAATATGTTGGACTTTAAGAAAATATAATTTGTTTTCACTGTGGAAAAACTGGTCATTATCGCGATGCTTGTCCTTTGAGAAAAAGAGCCATGGAGAGAAACTCATCTTATGTTAAACAAGTATGGATTAGAAAAGATGACTTAACCTCCATGTTAAAAAAAAGGGGACCCAAGTGGATCTGGGTTCCCAAGACAAACACTTAGCTATTTTGCAGGTTAAAGTGAGAGGAGGCAACCAGCTATGGTACTTTGATAGTGGTTGCTCAAGGCACATGACGGGAGACATATCAAACTTCCTCTCACTTATAGCCTTCGATGGAGGGAGTGTGGCATTTGGAAACGGAAAATCTGAAAAAATTACCGGTGTAGGTAAGATAGGTAAATCACTCTCTCACTCTATTGATAATGTGTACTTGGTTGATTGGTTACAACATAATTTGTTAAGTGTGTCTCAATTGTGTGATAGAGGTAATCATGTTGAATTCTCTTCAGATCAATGCTTGATTACCAATGTCAATTCTGGTAGTGTTGTGTTGAGGGAGAAGCAACACAACAATGTGTATAAAATATGTGTTCTTTCACTTTCCCAAGATCATTTGACTTGTTTGAATGCTCTTAATAATGATGTTATACTTTGGCACAAGAGGCTAGGACATGCAAGTCTTTCTCTTTTAAACAAACTCATTTCCAAGAACCTAGTAGTCGGAATACCTTCCATCAAGTACAATGATGACGAGGTGTGCGATGCTTGTACTACAGGAAAGCAAGTTAGAGCTTCTTTCAAGTCAAAGAACTGTGTTAGTACTTCCCGACCTCTTGAACTACTACATGTTGATTTGTGTGGTCCTATGAGGATCACAAGTAGAGGAGGGAAGAGGTATGTATTTGTTATAGTAGATAATTACTTTCATTTCACTTGGACTCTATTCTTAACATCAAAGGATGAATCATTTGAAAAGTTTCTTATTCTTCTCAAGAAAATGGAAAAGAGAGTAGGACACTCATTGATGAGTCTTAGGTCTTACCATGGCAAAGAGTTTGAAAACTCTAGCTTCATTGAACATTGTAACGAACACAGTATCGATCACAACTTTTCTGCCCCCAGAACACCCCAACAAAACGGGGTGGTAGAGCGTAAAAATCGTATTCTAGAAGACATGGCTAGGACTATGCTTGTCGCTATTACTCTTCCTAAAAACTTTTGGGCAGAGACGCTGAATACATCGTGTTGCATTATTAATGGGTGCATGATCATACCTATACTTAACAAGACTCCCTATGAACTTTTCAAAGGACGAAAATCCAATATTATGCACCTAAGGGTGTTTGGCTGCAAATGCTATGTACACGATAATGGGAAGGAATCCTTGGGAAAGTTCGACCCTAGAAGTGATGAGACCATATTCTTAGGGTACTCCTCCCATAGTAAGGCATACAAAGTATTTAACAAAAGAACATTGTGTGTTGAGGAGAGTATGCATGCATTGTTTGATGAGACTAACTCTGTGGTTGAGCATGATACACATAATGAAGAGTTTGAACTTGGTCTTGTAAGAAAAGACCTCTCGCTGACTCAAAGCTCCATAGTTGACAAAGGTAAGGCTCCTGAAGGTGAACCAAGTCCTGAAACTGATAATTTGGAAGGTAGGCAGAGAGCAAACCAGTTAGGGGGAAGCATTGCTGAACCTGAATAAAACCATCCACTCAACCCAATTATTCCCGAACTGATATAGGAACAGGCACCAGAACAGTTCCAGAGCCTGTTTCACTAAGTATCCAGTAGAGATTGATTCTGACTGGGTTACTACCATGCAAGAGGAGCTTCATCAATTTGAAAGGAACAAAGTCTGGCACCTTGAATCAAGGCCTAAGAACAGATCGATAATAGGTACCAAGTGGGTGTTCAAGAACAAACTGGATGAGTTTGGAACAGTCACTCGGAGCAAGGCCGGGCTGGTGGTTCAAGTTTACAACCAAGAAGAGGGAATCGACTATGAAGAAACATTTACACCTGTTGCAAGGATCGAGGCTATCCGCATTTTGGTGGCCTTTGCAGCTCACATGGAGATCAAGCTGTATCAAATGGACGTCAAGAGTGCATTCCTCAATGGATACCTTAAGGAAGAGGTATTATGCTGAATTCTTGATTGATAGAAAAAGCACCTCAGGTATGGCTCATTTTCTTAGACCCTATTTGGTCTCTTGGGCAACTAAAAAACAACACTCGATTGCCATGTCCACAGCAGAAGCCGAGTATGTAGCGGCTACTTCTTGTTGTACTCAATTGTTGTGGATAAGACAACAACTTAAGGACTTTTCTGTTGACACGGGATACATTCCTATATTTTGAGATAACACAAGTACAATTAACATTGCCAAAAATCCATGTCAACATAAAAGGACTAAGCATATTAACATACGTCATTATTTTTTGAGAGACAATGTTGAAAAGGGCTTAATTTTAATGAATTTTTATGCCACTAATAAGCAAATTGCTGACATCTTTACCAAGGTACTGAGTAAAGAGCAGTTTGAGAGGAATAGACTTAAATTGGGTATAATTAAAAGAACTTTAGGAAGCTTGTTTAACCCCAATGATTGACTAGTTAAGGGTTTTTAGGCCAAATAAATTATTACAATGGATGTATTCAATTTTTGTGCTTTTACTGGCATATGTGTGGAATGTAACATGCTGACAATTGTTAAGGTCTAATGATATTACCCTTAGTATCCTGAGACACTGAACTTTTAACCCTAAGAACAGGCTTTAGGAATAGAGCTGACCACTATTTGTATTATGTGCTGACCAAGTGACGTTATTAAAAGAATGTTAGAAATCGAAATTTCCTTTTTCATTACACATAACCTAAGTTATGCCATACCTAGTGTAATGATCTGCTGCATGCAAAACATTCTCTCTTCAAGAAGGGCCGAAATAAACTCTCCCATATATAAACTCCCTTGATTTTCGGGCCACTCATGCTCACCATTAAATTCCTTCACTTTCTCTCTCCATAACCTATCCATCCATCCCTCTCTCCCTACCAAGAACTCGATTTCCCTCCCTTTCCGTAAACTCCTTCAAAACCCCAACTCCAAATCACCTCAAATCCTCAAATCCTCAATGGCAAGAACTCATAGCGGTCAAGCATCCTCCAAGTGCAAGACTTCTCACCCAAGATCACTATGAGACCAACTATCAAGAAAAAGGGGTGGAATTGGGATGAGTTATAAGGGAACATCACCGGCACTGTCATCGCCATAAACAATCTCGATTAGTATGGAAACCCCTCCCTTACCTTCTTTTTTCGATTACTCCCTCTATTTTTGGGTTTTTGAAGAGCTTGGACTTAAGATCAATAAACTTGAACCCTGATATGGTACCTTTGGTACATCCAATTGCGGGTTGGGAGATTGTGGTGTATGACCCAGTTGTGACCGAGTCTAGATTAAGGGGGAACAAGTGTTCGAACTAGTTGAAGAGTCTAATGAACCAAAGAAGAAGAAAATTAGAAAAAATATGACACTTGCTGAGAGATATGAACATTTTCTTCAGAAATCTGTGGTTCGGGGGAAGGTAGTTAAGGTGTCATACTTTCAGGAACAGGGGTTAGGGGTGTTCTTAGAGAAGTTGGAAGCTCAGGGATGGTTAGACCTGTTCACGGATACTAAGAGAGGATGTTAGGTTCCAAACTTGGCTGAGTTCTATGCGAACTGTGTTGTCACCAATAGAGTGGTGACAAGCATAGTTAATGATCATGACCTACAGTTTGATGCTAAGAAGTTAGGTGAAGAACGGCTGTTGGAACTGACCCAGAAGCTAGCCCAAAAAACCCCATCTGACTATGTCCCGGTCTGTGAGAAAGGGAGAAATGATGTCATTGCATCGACTGTTGTTTTGGTTTGTGATTGAGAATACTGTTCCCCGACGTCAGGGACGTAACCTTGTTGATCTCATGGACATGTGCTACATTGATTTGTTGGATAGGGGTGAGCAAATTAACTTGCTCGCAATCATGATTAATTATATTGGGAGAATTGCCAACGCGTCTAAGGATCATGACATAGGGTAGGAGTTCTTGCTGACGTCAGTGTTTAAGAAGCTTGGGATTCCCTTGTAGAAGAGAATAGGCTTTCAGGTTAGTGATGAGATTGGCAACAACACGTTGATTGGGTGTGGTTTTAAAGTGACAAAAGGCGGCATTGCAACTTCAAAACAGGGGCTCCAAACACCACTTAGACCTGTTGCCAGTGAAGCCTCCACATCCAGCACTCCCACAATTGATACACTATTGCAGGACTAGATTACATTGAAGGAGGAGATAGCTGAAGTAAAGCAGGTGCTTACAGAGGAAAAGGCTCTCAATGCCAAACGTCACGAAGATATGCTGAGTGCCCTTCTTGCCCTCACAGCCAAATTCCCTCCTCCACTCTCCTCTACCTGAACCTATTCTTTTCCCTGTTTCCAACACTATTTTTCAGACACTTGGTTATGTATGTGACTATTAATGGTTTATGGCTGTTTTTGGATGGTTAATACATTTATGCTATAACTTTGCTTGTTGCATGTGTTATTTGTTTGTGAGTAACTCAAATGGCCAATATCATTACTATACCATATACTTGAGTGTATCGCTGTTACTTCCCGCATTACCGCTTTGGTGGTGATTGCATCCACACTGGATTTCCGTTTCCGGTCTCCTCACCCTTTTCGATGATGTCAAAAGGGGGAAGATGAGTATGACCTTGTTTCGATTAGTTTGCCTAGTTTAAGTTGACCTCTTAACTCTTGTTTTCTCTCTAGTATGAGGGTGGATAACTGTTTTGGCGCTAATATATTTGCCCTATCTCACTATTAATTGTTATTGATAACTTACGGTCACTTAGTTTGTCATCATCAAAAAGGGGGAAACTGTTGACCCAATTAATGTGTAAGGTTTTGATGATGACAATCCAAATGAACTAGTCAATATATTGTACTTGAGATTAGGTGTTGTGCTTGAGTTGAGTGTTAAGACAGGATCTAGAAGAATACTTAGAGCAGTTCGAATAAGTACGGAGCATCAATACATGCACAAGAAGTCTAGCTGATAACAAGAGTCTGAGAACATTGCCTCAGAACAGTTTTGAGCACAGAGGATGGAACATCAAAATCATATCTAAGGAGTTCAGCTGATAACAAGAGTTTTAGGCTTAGTATTGACTTTATTTTTTAGATTCTTGTTAATATGCCAATTAGAAGGTCTTGACTTAGCGTTTGCTTTAAAATGTTTTTAAGTACTTCGGAACACTGCCTCAGAACAATTCTGAGAAGTCAGGTCTGCGGAGTTTTGACGTCAAAGACAAAAAACAACTTTCAAGATTTTAGAATGATTTTTTTTTACTGATGATTTTCTTGAAAATAATTAGGATTAATTTCCCTGTGCCAGTCAGGTCTAAAAAAATTTTCTCTTTAAAGATAATATTGAGAGATTTTTCTGTAAAATCTAAAAAAGTTTCTTCCCTTAAAAAATACTTTTGAAAGATCCTTGAAAGATTTTATCCTATCTTTTAAGGGAAGAATATCAAGTGGAGAAATTGTGAGGAGCTTGGCTGCTAAGTTGCAAAGTGGGCGTGGAATTCTTTGCCCTACTCGTGCGCCATATGCACCACACTATTTAAGTCTCCTCCTTCTCTAGTTTTTCTCAAGGTTTTCCAAGGGTATAAAATTGTCTTTGTGAGTCTGAATTTTCTAAGAGAAAACCTTCAAAGAGAGTGCTAAATCGAGTCTTTCATATTGGCATAATAAGGATTGTATTGTACCTTACATTTAGCTTGTCTAGAAGCATTCAATTAAAGTGTCTTGCTATTTCTTTTTTCATCATTGAATCAAGAAATTGCCCAAGTCTTAGGAGATGTTGGACGTGGTCTCTTAAGAGACGTTGGACGTGTTGTCCGTATTATCCAAGTCATTGGATGTGGTCTCTTAGGGGACGTTGGACGTGGTGTCCGTGTAACTAGGGTCTCGGGGTAGACTAGTTACGTGTGTTACGTGTGTGACAAATTCAGCCCGTTTAGTGAAAGTGTTGCTGAAATGCTACAGTGGTAGGTCGTGGTTTTTACACCTCAGTTGGGCCAGAGGTGGTTTTCCACATAAAAATATTGCATCTCCTTTACTGTTTCCGCAATTATACTTGTTTCTGCTTTACTGCAAATATGCATTCGAAACAGTTCTGACGAGTGTTTTAATAAAACCGAAAAAATTAGTAGACCCAATTCACCCCTCCTCTTATGTCCTTGTGTGAGTAAATCTAACAAAATCGTTTCCTATACTCTCCTCAAGATCATGTCAATTCCGTTCCCTTCAATCTTCAACTGTTATTTTTGAGACACTCATTTGAATTAACAAGTGATCGAGACAGTTAGTACGCAAAATGAGCTGTAAGTACAACATTATCACGAAAATTATTTTTAAAAAATCCTAACAACATGTCCATACAAAAAAAAATTCAATTATTGAAGATGGGTTACGCATGATAGTAGGTAATTTTTTTCAAAGGAAAGTTATACAAGTTTTATAGATCTCCTCGTGTTTAAGACTACTTCATGGAACAATATAACTAAGCAGAAGAAGACAATTCAAGATTGTGGCTAGTTGTTTGTTTGCTACATTAACCATATATTCATTTGAATTTAACGTTTATTATATGTGGATTCCATATGAATCTCAAATAATAAATTCATTCTTACTTGAAAGCAAAAAATTACTAAGATGAGGTTGGTTTTTATCTTTTTTTGGAATGTTTACTGTCGATCAAAATATGAAGAATCAAAATATAAACACTCCTAACTTCTGGAGGAAATACCCCAATCCGTATATCCTCTCCCATGCATGGCCTGATTAATCCAGTGATCCGGATTCCATTTCGTTCACATGCATATACATTCGATCAGTGTGGTCGCTGCTGGTGATCTGATTCCATTTGCATGCTGTGACCTACACTTTGGTTGTCCCCAATACCGACTTTCGCCAACATGCAGCTCTTGAAATACCGTGATTTGCAGATACTACTTACATGCGGGAATGCCAATAACGGGGTGGTAGCTTGGTTTGTGTTCTTATCTGCTACTTACACCCCCACCCGGGTGTCTGCTCGCTGCACCTTTGTTTGTCATTTATTTTTGGCGTAAAAATAGAAGTGCAGAAATCTTTGTCCAAAATCTAGATAGTTAAAAAAAACAAATTTAAACTATTTTTTCAGCTTGGATTGTACAGACTAAATCAAAATACCTCTCTAAATGTCATCTGCTCCATTTCTACAGAGTAGTAGGTTACCTACTAAAGCTTTTAAGTCTAGAGTTAACAAGAAGCAGTCTCTCTATAATTTTACAATTCAGGAATAAAGTTGCTATATTAAACTCCCCCACACCTCGTTTGGTGGTTGGATTTTTGGGGTATTGGATTTTTGAAGAGGTGTAGAAATCAATGTAAGGGAGGTTCGCAGTGGGCTCTTGGGCCTAGACATGGCTTCTCCTCCTAACCTGTTGGCCCAATAAACCTCCCTAAGATAAGGGACCTACTGAGTCGCCTAGCTTATCAATGAAGAAAAAAAAAGTGCAGGAATGCTAACCTCTAGGTTGCCCGATCCATTTCATACCGCATTTTCTATTGTGTTTTGCTACAGGATTTTTGAATGATTGTGCCATTTCATTTCAATGTTAAATTTGCTAAGTTCCATCAGATGAAGATCAATATTTTTGAAGATATTGCTAGGCATTGGCTGTAATATGTATTTTGCATGTAGAGAAAGTGATAATCTTCTCAATCCTTATTTTGTTTTGGCTAGCTTCCTGAGACTAGTTAGTTAACCAAAAATTAAGCTTTGCAATTTTGAATCAAACAAACCTTGTCAAGTGATTTAGAATGAAACAAAAGTAAGTATTGCTACATTGAGCACTTTGCATAAATAAATGTGGCAGACTCACTTTTATACAGTCAAGGCACCTACCAGCTGAATTCAATAATTTTGTAATTGTAATTAGTGTAGTTAGTAAAATTCTAAATTTTATGACTAAAAACTTTTGTTTAAATTTCTTCATGTATCTACCAAGTGCATCCCATTACACCATAGATAAAAAAGGAAGCAAAACAGAAAAAAAAAAGTAGTATTAGTTAACCTCCCTATATACACCGTGTTAAACATCAGCCCAATGGTATCACGTAATTAACAAATCCCTTTCAAGATAATCTAAAGACCACCAGGTGACTTCCAATCATGCCATATATGCATCATTTGCAAGCTCTACCAAGGGTATTTCCATTTTTTTTAAAAAAAAAAACCAGAAATATAAACAGAAACGTACGACCTCTCCGCATGAAATAACCTAGTTTTAATTCCAATCATCTCCGTTATATTACAAAAAATAATTATTTATTTAACGGAAACTGAGAATCATTTACTAATGATTCTGCTTACACGTATCATTCATTTTGTAGGCGAATTAATATACAATTTTAACAGCAAATAAGATCTTCTCCTCCTCCTCGTGAAACCTTAATTTTGTATCTGCTCCTTTCTCCTCTTTTCTAGTTTGTTGGAGTTGCTTTGTGGTCAGTGGTAATCTCTTTTTATTTTAATTTGTTCAATTGATAAGCATTCTTTTTTTAAAAAAAAAAAATAGATTTTCCCCCCTTCTTGTGAGAGTTAGGTGTTTTGATTCTAGGATTTCTTTATCGCTTTTGTGCAAGCTGTTTTTTTTTTAATTTGTGCAATTTTTATCAGCGTTGTTGATTCAGTCAGAATAATTGTTTTGGGGTTTATCTATTCTCTTATTGGGTTTAATTAAGAATGATTTAATAATGGAAGCTCATATCGCCTGATCATGATGATGTTCCTTTCAAGTTAGATCTGTTATATCATGCACATTCATGTTCTATGAAGTTATAGCTATGTTCAGAAAGATAAATTAAGGTTGGATATACGATGCAGTTTGTGGCGAAGATGATGTGGTAACTATACAGTCGGTTGGAAGTATATTATTATTAACTTTATTGAAATGGAGATCTGTTATGATATGTTAGATTTAATCTTGTTAGAAATTATTGTGGATGTCATATGACTCTTTATTAACAAACTTTTTTTATCTATTCAAACAAACAAGTAAGAAGATTAGAGAAAAAAAGGATACTTAATTGATATTGTTAATTACATACAACAAAATATATGACAAACTTATGCTGCTTGAAAGTCTTCAATAGTATCTTAATCAATACTATCCCCTCCCCACTATTACTGTCATAGTTGAGAAAAGGCAAAATTTTAAGTGCATTAATATAGCCATATAGGTGACTCATATTGGAAAGTTTTTATCGCTAAATTAATGCCATCTTTATGGCTTTTAGCACAAAGAAAACACTACGCCCTGTGTCCAAAAACATGACCCATTTTTTGCTTTTGAGGTCAAAATTTATAAACTTTGGCTATTAACTTAGAAAAATATACATTGATTTATGGTATGAAACTACAAACATAAGAATTATTGTGAAAAATAATTTAATACAAATTTAGTTTTGTAATTTTCACTAAGGCCCTGTTCGGTAAAATTAGCTGTTTAGGTAGTGGATAACGGTTCAGGTAGCGGATAGCTGTTTAGATAGCGGATAACATTTCTAATTTAGCTGTTAGCGGATAGCTGTTTAGTTGAGCGGTTGAAACTAATGCGATCGGTAAATTTAACTGTATGCTAGTTGATTAATGTAAATTGACATAAAAGGATATAGATAATTTTCAAAGATAAAATTTTTAAAGGATATTTTTTGACTAAAAAATATGAAACGCTGCTTTTAAATATCAAATGTTAATACTATTAGTTTTTTAAAAATGCTGATTAAAATGCTAAACGCTACTTGAAAAGTTAGTCAAAATGCTAGTTTACCGAACACTAAGGCCCTGTTCGCCAAAATTAGCTGTTTAAATAGCGGATAGCGGTTTAGGTAGCAGATAGCGGTTTACATAGCAGATAGCGTTTCTAATTTAGCTGTTAGCGAACAGCTGTTTAGATTAGCGGTTAAAACTAATGTGTTCGGTAAATTTAGCCATTATGTTAGTTGATTAATGTAAATTGACATAAAAGAATATAGATAATTTCCACAGATAAAATTTTTAAAAGATATTTTTTGGCTAAAAATATGAAATGTTACTTTTAAATGTCAAATGTTAATACTATTAGCTTTTCAAAAACGTTACTTAAAATGCTAAACGTTACTTGAAATGCTAGTCAAAACACTAGTTTACTGAACACTAAAAATTAATTAATTAGTGTATTGATCTGGTCAAACACTAAACGCTACCTGAAATATTATTACTGAACACGGCCTAAAAATTAACTAATTAGTGTATTAATCTAATCAAAACACTAAACGATACCCAAAACGCTGTTACCGAACACGAAACATATATTGCTAGAAATCGATGGTCATAATATCGTATTGGAGACAGCAAAATATCAAAATGGAGATTGTTTTTAGAATGGAGAATACAATCGTATTGGAGAGGGCAAAGTATCAAAATAGAAATTTTTTTTTAGAATGGAGAATGTAATTAATTGTTTAACTATTTAAATTTCCAATTTATTAAAGACAAAGTTTTTATGAGAATTTTTTCGGACAGTAATAGTAGGACAAAGGTAGCGGTTAACAGTTACGAAGCTGTTGGTCAATTTCTTGCTTGGAATCTCCATTTATTAGTTCAATATTCTTGCTGGCACTATCAAGCCATTAGTTCAATGTTCTTGCTTGTACTCCCATTAAATTAATGTGCGCAAACATTTGATCCCATATAATTAGCTTCACATTTAACCAATATTTAGAAAAAGCCAAAACTCCGGTCTTTAATGTGACCTACTTATTTTTAGTAATATGTGCCAACGAAAGATCAGTGAACGATGACGTGAAAGTGCAGCATAGTGTTTGTTTTTCTTTAACACCGCTTATTGAGAATGAAGAGAATAAAGAGGTTCGAAGGTTAA
>JAKOGI010000807.1:60000-65000 GCA_029747015.1 Carnegiea gigantea | reverse complement strand
CTGCCTCACTTAAGAAAGTTTTGTCCTCGAAACTTATATGAACCTGGTCATGGGAACAAGTGAGGGTATTGGTCTCGCATCTCCTACTCTGGTTTCCAGTTTACCTCCGACATCTCATGGTTAGCCCAAAGGACCTTCGCTAAGGGCACCGTTTTTCTGCGAAGTTGTTTCTCTAGCCGTTCGAGGATTTGCATGGGCTGCTCCTCGTATAATAGGTCTTTTTGAAGCTATATGGGGTCGGGTTCGATTACATGAGAGGGATCTGCGATGTACTTCCATAGCTGTGACACATGAAATGCATTGTGTACCCTTAGAAGTTCAGGCGGTAATTCTAACCGATATGCTACCTCTCCAACTCTTTGTATAATTGGGTACGACCCGATTTACCTTAGGTTAAGTTTCCCTATCATACCAAATCTCGCGATTCCCTTGGCTGGGAACACTATAAGAAACACCTGATCACCCACTTAGAATTCTAGGGGCCTGCGCCTTCGGTCGACGTAGCTTTTCTGGCAATTTTGAGCGGCCCTTATCCGTTCTTGAATCACTCGAATCTTATCAGTGGTGGCTTGGATTAATTACGGCCTAATGGTTAGAGCTTCGTCGATCTCCTGCCAACAAAGCTGAGTTCTACACCTCCTCCTATATAGTGCCTCATACGAGGCCATCCCAATACTTGTGTGGTAACTATTGTTGTTGGAGAACTCGATCAGTGCTAACTGTTCGTCCCACACTTTGTTGAATTCCAGGGCGCAAGCCCTCAGCATATCTTCTAGTGTCTGAATAATACGTTCAGTTTGCCCGTCCGTTGTTGGGTGAAAGGCAGTGCTAAATTAGCATCCCAAACGCCTCCTGTAGCTTCCGCCAGAATCGTGATTGGAATCTGGTGTCCCGATCCGACACTATAGAACTAGGTACTCCATATAGTCGCACTATCTTCTCGAGATATACTCGAGCTAACTGGTCCAGGGTCCAAGTATTCCTCATGGCTATAAGATGTGTCGTTTTTGTGAGTCAATCCACTATTACCAAAATCGTGTTGTTCTTTCTTTGAGTTAATGGTAAGCCTACCACAAAATCCATAGACACAAAATCCCACTTCCACTCAGAGATATCCAGTGGCGGTAGAAGTCCCGCTGATCATTGATGTTCAATCTTCACCCTCTAATAGGTTAGGCACTTTGCCACGTAGTCAGTTACTTCTTGCTTCATGTTACTCTACTAGAATATCTGTTTCAGGTCTTTGTACAGTTTATTTCCCCCAAGGGTGTATAGAGTGTGGAGTATTGTGGCTCTCATCCAGAATTTTCTCCTTAAGTGCCTCTACTGCAGGAACACACACTCAATTATGGAATCGTATGGTCTAATCCTCATAGATCACAAATTCGGGTGCTTTCCCTACCAGTATCTATTCCTTGATCCATACTAGTTGAGGGTCCGTAGCCTGTGTTACTCAGATTTCCTCTATGAGTGTTGGCTATGCTTCCAAGGCGCACAACATAGGCTTGGTCTCCGGGGTGATTACATTGACCTCCAGTTTTCGGAATTCCTTACACAACTCATCGGGTAGTGTCAGCAAGCAATTCAGTGTCGGGTACGGTCGGCGGCTCAATGCGTCAGCCACTACATTAGCTTTGCCCGTGTGGTACTGGAAATGAACATCGTAGTCCTTTAGGAACTCTAGCCACCTTGTCTACCTCAGGTTCAAGTCTTTTTGCGAGAAGAGGTACTTCAGGCTCTGATGGTTGGTGAAAACCTCGTATTGTACTCTATACAAATGATGCCTCCAAATCTTAAGTGCGAACACCATGGCCGCTAATTCTAAGTCATGAGTCCGGTAGTTCTACTCATGAGTTTTCAGTTACCATAATACATAGGCTATAACACGGTCCTCCTACATCAGCACACATCCCAACCCACTCCTAGATGCATCGCTATACACCCCAAAGTCTTTGTCGTTGTTAGGTAAGGCCATTATCGGTACACTCGTCAATCTTTTTTTAAGCTCTTGGAATGCTTCTTCGCACTGCTCCATCCATTCATACTTTGCGACCTTTTTGATCAAGTTGGTGAGCGGGGTGGCAATATTTGAGAAGTTTTACACAAACCTGTGATAGTACCCCACCAAACCTATAAAACTCCTTACTTCTGTCGAGTTCTTAGGTCTTGGATGGTCCGTTAAAGCCTCTATCTTTTGAGGATCCACAGACACTCCCTAATTAGATACTAAGTGTCCCAAAAATGCCACCTTATTCAACCGAAATTCACACTTTGAAAACTTAGCATATAACTCATTCTTCTTTAATACTTCTACAACTGTCCTCAAATGATGGGTATGCTCCTCTGGAGTCCTCGAGTAAATCAGTACATCATCTACGAATACCACTATGACTAGGTCCAAGTAGGGTTTGAAGACCTTATTCATAAGATCCATGAATGCCGCCGGGATATTAGTGAGGCTAAAGGGCATCACTACGAATTTGTAATGTCTGTAGTGGGTATGGAAGGCAGTCTTACGTATGTCTTCATCCTTAATTCAGAGTTAGTGGTACCCCGAATGAAGGTCTATCTTGGAAAAAGTTCCCACGCCCCTTAGCTAGTCGAAGAGGTCGTCTATTCTAGGTAAAGGATCATGGTTCTTGATCGTTATCTTATTCAATTCTCTATAGTCTGTACAAAACCTCAGGGTCCTATCTTTTTTCTTTACAAACAACACCGGGGCTCCCTATGGAGATATATTGGGCCGAATATACGCCTTCTCTAACAGCTCGTCCAGCTGAGTCTTTAATTCCTTAAGTTCCGCTGGTGCTATACGATAAGGTGCCTTAGAGATAGATGTAGCTCCGGGTGTCAGGTCAATGCAGAACTCCACCTCTCTAGGGGGTGGCACACCGAGGATCTTCTTGGGGAATACATTTGGGAATTCCCTCATTGCTAGAATATCTTTGAGGGAGTATTCAGCACCCTCAGTTTTTACTACATTACATAAGAATCCCTCGCATTGTTTGCCTAACAACTTGCAGGCCTTCATCATAGAAATCAGTTTCACTCCTGCTATAAGTCATTTGCCCTTATGCACCACTTTCTCCCCAGTCGGCCCCCTTAGGGTGATTCTTCATCTTAGACAGTCTATTTGAGCCTGATATTTAGCTAACCAAAAGTCAATTAACTCAAATCCATATAGATCTGCTAAAAACTCATGTTCATACCTTTGAATAGGGCAATTCTCATATAGCTCCTGACACCTTACAGTCTTCCCATCAGAGAGAATCACATACAGTAAGAAAGATTTACAGGTTGGAACTAGTCCTAATGTCTCAACCAACTGAATAGATATGAAAGACTGCGTAGCATCCGAATCAAATAAAACATCTACTGGTTGAGCTTGGATAGAAAATGTACTCGTTACGATACTTGGAGCATCTTCTGCCTCCTCTTTGCGCATCACATAGACTCTGCCCCCATTGTTTCGGGGCGGTTGATTGGGAGGTCGGGCCTGAATCTGATGTGGTGCTCAGTTCTACTGGGTGGGGTTGGCCGCCTGCCCACCTCTGTTCTGGTAATGCTACTGGGACCGCTGTCCCTATCCTCCATTACCTTGACCGGTAAGGAGTGGGGAATGCGGGTAGTACCGGATCTAGTGTTGAGGGCTTCCGCAGCAGAAACACCTCTTGACTGAACGACACTCCCGGGCGCAGTGCCCCAACTTCCTGCAAGCATTGCAGGTCACCTTAGGCTGCGCGTTGGGGTGTTGCCTCCACGAGGATTGTTGTTTGAGTAATGATTTCCAAGAAGCCTTTGGTACTGCTCCTGTGGTTGAAAGTTTCCCCAGTTATCCCCCTTCATCTTAACTCCCCGCTGAACATTAAAGTAATTACTCCTCTTCTTCATTGCCCTTTTTACATTGATCGTAGTATCATGTAGGTCCACGTAGGAGATGTACTAGTGCACTAACATCATTTCCTTAATGGTAGGATTGAGTACGGCCTCGAACTGGTTTATCTTAAGCCTTGCGTCAACTACGAAGGCTGGGGCAAAACGAGAGAGCTCCATAAACTTTGAGGTATACTCCAGTACGCTCATGCTCCCTTGTTGTAATTGCATGAACTCATTCTCTTTGGCTTTCTGGAGGGAGATGGGATATAAATAATCATTGATCAATTCTTTAAACTTGCTCCAGCCGAAACCAAGCCCGTGCTGCCTTTCTCTCACTGTGGCGCACCATGGGTCGGCCTTATCCTTCAGGTGGAATACTACAAAGCCCACCTTCCACTCCTCAGGGCATTAGAGTGCATCGAGTAACTTTTCCATACCCCTCATCCAGTCCTTAAAGGTTTTGGGATTGGGGGTGCTATCATGGATGGGTGGGTTATGGCTCACGAACCTCTTAAATATATAGGAGTTATCCTCCTCGGCCTTCCTCTCCCTGACCTCCATCAGCTTTTGTAGTTGTTCATTCTAGCATTATAACTGCTCTCCTTGCTTCCGCAACAGCTCCAGCAGTAGGAGGTTTGTAAGGTCTGCTCCAGTATGTAGGTTGGTTTCATCCACCGAGGCTCGTTCCCATTCCTAGGGCGTATGGCTTTCAGTCGTTCCCTGAAGCTCGACATGGGAACTTCCGGGTTCGTAGGGACTCTTATAACAGGGTGAGGTCGGATTTGAGATTCGTGATTGTTTCCGGCCATCCTATTCGGGAAGTAAGTTGGGTTTAGTTCCTCTCCTGATAGTTCATATCCTATTTACTACTAGAGTTCAATAACACATCATATACTAGTGCATCATGCACCCATTTTATAGATTTTCAATCACTTCACATTGCCACATTTACGTGGTCTAACCACGGCATCACATGCTCATGCATTACATATCATATAGGCATCACATTCATGTGATTCACACACTTCACAAATAGCGAACATTGGTATTTAGATAACTCAAAAGATTTCATTGCATAGAATTGAAAATCATAGGTATTCTATACTAGTACTCTTCATTACATC
>JAKOGI010000807.1:10000-52500 GCA_029747015.1 Carnegiea gigantea | reverse complement strand
TATAAAAATGCATATGAGTTTATATTGCTTCAGAAACGAATGTAAGGTTAGGAAAATATGTTATGTACTAATGGTAATTTGAACTCTATCTATCATCTTTACCTCAATATAAGTTACACAAATTTGATTTGAATATATAAGCCACTATCTGAATAATTCAAATTATGACTTTAGCTATAACAAAGTTACTTCATTTTTGACAATTATTTATCAAAATTGCAGGATTCACATGTGACATTACAAAAATAGGAAATTAATTAAAATATTCACCCCAGTTTATGAATAAGCTAGTGGTAATTATTATAATTTGTGATCAGTAGCTTATATGAGAGTATGCTTTACAGCTTTCGGCTAGAAAAATTAAAAAAATAGAAAGAGGTTTAAAACGGAGGAAAAATAAGTAAGCAAATTTACAAAATAAAAAAATAATTAAAGACTTCAACCTAGGGTTGAGATGATGATGATGCTTGTAATGCTAGAATAGAAGGATGCGAGGTTGTCTTATTACTTACTCCCTTCTATTTATGCCTTTTTACCTAATAAAAAAAATTAAAAGGATGAAGGCACAATTAGCATTTCAGTAATGTAAGTTGTATTCAAGGGTTCACACTTACTTAAGCTTGGACACTCTTTGGATGCATGTTGTCTTATTATGCCCTCCTCTACCATAATTTGAATAAGCATATTCACACCATCTTTTCTTACCGTCCAATACGTAGAACCTTTGTCCTTTTCCCCTACTTCATGTCTCCTTTTGAATTTGTATGTAGTCTTCTTTATTGGCTTGAAGTAAGAGGTTGTAATGACTTCACAAGGCTTTTTTCCCCTTATGTCATCTCCATTTATAGACCCCAAAGTGTGAGAATGTGTGATCTCACAATATTCAATTGAGTAGTAGTCATATGCAAAGTTAAGGGGGTTTAATTTTTCCTTCCTCATTATAAGAATGGCATGGAAATAGAGAAGTCCACTTAGCTCTAATGACTTATACGTGTAGGTCCTACCATTCAACTTGACAATCAATGATTATAAGTCATGTGTGACACTACAGTATCCAATCCCCACCCCTATTTGCCTCCTAATACCTAACCTTCTCAATCTTTTTTTCTAATTTCCTCAAAATCCTAGGAGTAATTGGTTGGTCTTTTTCAATTAAATAGAAACAACACTGCCAAAGCAAGCAATTCAATTTTTAGACTTCTTTTAATTTTATTTTAAGACCATCTTTCTTTCGGAATCTCTAAAGATGTTAAACATGATTTTTTTCTGCAGTTTTTTTCATAATAGGTTTGAATATTATCTTTAGCATTGAAACAATAAGTGTGTATCTAGTATCCATAATGAAACCATTAAAAATCTCAGCCATGCTACTGCTAACTGAGTCACACTTTGCATGTAGTTTGAAATAAGTTTTTTCGGAAGCTAAACCTTCTTTTTCTCCAGAATCGTCAAGCACTAGCATCTTAGTCCTTGATTTCTTTGATACGCCTTGTAAGATGCAACTCATTTATGAATTTTGCAATTTTGTAGAAGATGTCCTTATATTTCACGCCCAACAATTGATTCCTTAAGTTAGAATAAACATGTCTAACACAATTCTGTGCTCAATACCATGCAATAACCTAAGAATGAAATCAACAAACCCCTAGAAGTGTAGAGATGAATGTTCAAATTCCATCTTCATCATCTTTATCCCTGTACACATTCATCTTCAATATCGAAATTATACCCAACAATTCTCTAACTAGTTTAATATGCTGAAGCAAGCATCAACATGTTGAAGCAAAACATGTGTTCAAAGGATAAGGGCTTACCTTCTGTGGGTTAGAGACAATGGTCCACCCCTTGTCCCTTATTCATTTGCAAGATGCGAATGCTCCGCTGACCACTCATATCTCTCTTTCTTGTCATTCTATGTAACACCCCAAGCCAAAGGGCACATTTAGTCATTTGCGTCTCTTCCCACTACAGAAAACATGTGTCCATTGCATGGACCTTTTAAGAAGCATGCTTCTCATGAGCCATCTAAGAATCCGACTTCAAGGATCTTGTGTATATATACAGAAACTGAATAGATACTACTACTGAGGGTCCTTCCAAATCTTTCCCTCAAGAATTGTACCTAGGTTCTGTTTGTATACCTCTCATACGTAATTACTCTCTTACCAATACAATGTCTTATAATCATCAATCATAAAATCCAAAGGTTTCATCCTAGCTCTCATACACATAGATACTGTGGCATTGTAATTGTGCTTCTACATAACAATGCCTTGAAGATCCCTTACTCCTGATGATGGCTGCAATTAGAACATTTCTCCATAAGTATAAGCCAACCAATCACAAGACATATTGTTGTGATTTCCACAAGCGTACGGTTTATTATCGTAGTGTTTACGGTTGCCGTCATCAAGAATGAATTTTGTAATTAGGCTACGGATTATCATAAGTTTGTTAAAATATGCCCATAGCAAACTTGAATAAACTTGAGGAAGGAAAGAGAGGTTGAATCACGAACAAAATCTACTACCAGACACAAGCTCGAACCAAATAGCGCACAATTACAACTCCAAAACTGAAATTTTCACTTGAATTAAATCAAAAACCTTGATTCGAAATTACATTAGATCTGAAACTGAGACAAGAAGAAAACGAAAATGAAATTGAAGTCTAAAATTTCTAGTCTAATTTGCTCCCAAAAAAAAAAAAAAACCTTCTCCCTTCTTCTCTGCCCTGAATTATAGCTGAACATCTCCCACCAAACCTTTATTCCTTCATTTAATTCCTCCATTTAAGTCCTTGTAACTGCTCTTAGCATTGATGTTGCTAGTTAAAACAATGTTGATAATAATAATGAGAAGGAGGAAGCTTCAGTTATGGAAGAAAAAGCATCGAAGAAGAAGGAAAAGCAGTAAGCTTGGGGGTGAATTGGGCTGCGCACTGGGTTTTTCTTTTGCTTCTATTTTCCTTCCTTCTCGTCTTGATCCAACCCTTGATTAATTGAGCAAGTTTTTTTTTTTTTCCTCCAAATCTTCCAATTCTTACAAAACAAATAAAAACATATTAAAATTCTAATTAATCATTTATTTTAGAGCAAATATTAGATAATAAAAGGGTATAAAATATATCATTTTTATATTGAACACATATGCTTCTTCCCTGAGTCAAAGATGACAGGGACACATGTATAAGGTGCATCCATAGTCCTTATTTGAAATAAGGCCTCATTTGTCAGTTTTGATGTCAACATCCTCCACTTACTCCTCCTCATCCAACCAAAATAATTGTAACCTACCCTTGTCACTCTTGTTGAACTTCAAATGATACCCTCTAACTATTTTATAGCTGGCAATTGCTTACTTCAATTGCTTCTTATAGATCACTTGAGGATGTGCTAGGGTACCTGGGATACTTGAGTCTATTTTTCCTTTGCCTACTCTTGTTGCTCATATCATTCACATCTTTACTCTCACTATTGGGGCTATTTTCACGGTCTGAATACTTCTCCTCCCATCCTCCATCCCCACTTATGTCCTACTTTTAGCATGTACAACTGGTTTCTCAACATCAAATTTCAATTTTAATTTCTTTTTCTGGTTCCTCCCTACCTTCGTCTAAGTTCTCATCCTTAACATTAGAAGAAAAAAAGTCATAACCCATCAACCATAACCTATCACCAAATTCTTCATCATCATCAGGAAAAAAAAAAAAAATAGAGATCACCTTCTTCATTCCTATTCCCTTCATAATTTCCTAGCCCTCCCGTAGCATTTTTATCATCTCCAAGATAAAATCAAGACCAACAAAATTAGGAAAATTAATTTTGAATTTTGGAGTTTTTATATGAGAAAAAAAGGGAAACAAATGGGATATGTTCATGCTAAAGGTGACACCACCACATGAACTAAAAGCATTCCACCAAGACTAACTCTAAGGGCTAAACCACCAAACCAATCTATGAAGGAATGACCAAAGATCACCACCAAGAGGAAATTCTTAGATAAAAATTTTCTAAGACTTGTAAAGAGAGAAAGATGTAAGCAAAAGCTTCATTTCATTCCATTACTTAAAGTCAAGAGCTTCCTGTTTACAAGGATTTCAAGCCTATCAATACTTAGGTGCCCTCCTCTCTAACCTCATAAATAACCCATAGAATTAAAGGATAAACAACTTATGAAAATCTAGCTAGTTGTGCGACCAAAACAAACAAAGAGGGGAAACTTGCTAAATTACAAGAGTTGAAATTTGTTTTGACACATGTTCTTGCTTAGAGGCATCCTCAGCCAATTCAAATAGAAGAAATTGGTGGCTATATTCAACATGGAAATAGCTAGGTAACTGGGGGTGTGTGCATTAATTACTCACAAAAGATTAGCTCTTAATTCATCTATTTGATTGCCCAAAGAAGCTCATGATTAACAAATGTGAAAAACCAAACCTATAGTGACCCTTACTTGGTTTTTACATCATAACTTGAGACATACCATAGCATGTTGGAACATAGACAACTGGGGCTATCCAACTGTCTCTAAAGCCCTAATTTTGAGCTTATTTAGCCATCCAAAGAACAACTCAAAGTCAATCTATGAAATTGAAAATTTTGGATAGCTTGTGTTGGAAGTATTTGACATAATTTACTACTGATAAGTGAAGTATGAACCAAATTAACTAAGTAGTCTGATTTGGGAGTCTAACTGCACATTAATGTGTTTAATACATACATAAATAAACCCAATGTTAGCAAACAACCCAATGAGCTCTCTAACCTCTGTGTCTGATGGAGGTCCATCCTCAAGGTCTAATAATGTTTCAATGATCCAGAACAATCAAGAAATCAAGTCCAAAGTCACGGCCATAAGTCACTTGATGGAGAAAACACAAGGTGATGCACCCAGGTTCTCATCCAGATTTTCACCCGGTTTTTGTTATCTAATTACATAGGATTAAGGCACGTTTTGGTGCTCATTTTTTGGGGAATTTTCAAGCTCAAGATCTTAACTTTTAAGTCCAATTGGTTTCATATTATTTGGAGTTCAATTGGTTGCTTAAAACAGTTCATCTTTTGACCCTATCCGGATTGCACTACAAACTGCACGGTTTTGGAATTCTGGTTTGTTCAAGGGGCAAATGAAGTCCAATTGCTACAATTCAAGTTGGAGGGTAAACTAGACATCTTGAGGTTTCTATCCATGCAAGAAATGTATCAATTAGTCAGCATTTGATGTGTCAAACATGCATGACAATATGAGGCAGAAACCGGCTGATTGACACCCGGTTGCTTAGCCTAGTAGTTTTCCTCCTTCAAGGGGTTTGCTTAAGGTGTAAGCTTGCCTACCAGGTCAAATTGAGCTGCTTGGTAAGCTGCCACCCAGATGAGAGAGACACGTGGAGCAAGGGAAGAGCCTCCATTTGGCAAGCACTCACACGGCCACTCAAGCATGACATGGCAACCATGCATTCTTCAGCTCTTTTGAGGTGGCCAGTCGTGTAACCTTACCTTCCTAGCTAGGAAATTGAGTCATTGATATTCCTTAATGCATAGGAAAGAGCTTAGGAAGATAAAACAGTGCTTTATAACTTAAACTTTCAGTTTGTGTTTGTTTTAGGCCAAACCGTGTACTAAGTAGTCTTAGGCATGCCTAATGACTTTCCTACCTTAGAAGGAAAGCTCTATCATGTATTCTCAAGGCCATATAAAAGCCTTGTATGTTCATTTTAAGCATATAAAGTTGAATATTTAGTTGAGAGCATAGACTTTGTGTCTTGTGATTTCCTTAAACACTTAACTTGCTTATCCTTAATTGTGGCCGATTAAGGTGGTGACCAAGTGAGTCTTAATCTTTGGTTAGGTGGTGTATCTTATCCTAATCCAAGATTAAGGGCCCTAGGCTAAGTGATTAGTGGTGTATCTTATCTAATCATCTAGCTTAGAACTATCCTAAATTCATTAAACACACTTGAAGTTCATAAGCTAGCTCTTGGTTTCTCTCCTCTCAAACTGTGTGTTCCCTCTTTGATCTTCTTAGTGTTCTGAATCCTACTTTCAATCCTCACTTCCATTACTCCTTTGTTTACTCATTTCCACACAAAATCAAGACCAAGACAAAGCTAATTGCATCAGACTTCCATTAGTTCTCAAAGCTATCTCAAACCGTGAAGAAGGCACTACCTAGGCAAGCTAGGTAGCAAGTTAGCACGGTCCCCCCGTGCCATTAAGCACGATCGTGCCGCCCTGGCCGTGAGTGTTTGCTTGTTTGCTAGTATCCTTGATGTGAGTTAACTTGGGTTGCTTCATTCCCTTGAGACTTACATCAGTGTCATTCCTAATTGCCACCAAGCTTCCTCAAAGAGTAGGTTCGGCCTTTGAAAATGTAGAGTCTTGAATTTATCCTCTACATTCCTAAGTTTTGACATAATTTCCTTCATACATTCACACTCAGATGATCACAATCAATGTCTAACTTACTACACCAAGGCTCAATATAGATGAGATGAGACAATCCCTAAAACTCCCTGCTATGAAAAACATGCAACCTAGTACTAATACTAAAGACAAAAGAAGATTTTCAAAACTTGCAAATTGCAGCATCGGTCAAAGCAAGTAGAGCATTAGGGTTTTCTAGACCCATAATTCATTTTCCTTTAAAATACATCAATTCGTAATCCTTTCAATTTTTCAAAATTTAAAAATCATAACACTTACCTTTACAAATTGATGATCAATTGCTTCCCTCAACTTCATCCAAATGATCGAATTCACTTGGCTTTGTCTTCATTACATGTAGGCTGCAAATCCAATTTAATGGTTCATTTAAGATTAGAGAGATGAGAGTGCATGGCTCAGCTGGGTGTTAGCAAGCAAGCAAGAAGAGTTATGGATTTGGAGGGAAGAGTGCATACAAGGTCATTGCCTAGCATTTTCCTTTCAAAACAAAATTTGTCCAAGCCATAAGAAAGAAAAGTTATGGCTTTGGAGGGAAGAAAAACAAAAGGTCATTACCTAGCATTTTTCTTTTTAAAAAATTCATCGAAGCCATACAGTAGTACCAATTAAATATACTTTTTCAACGAATTACTCCCACACCTAATTACCATCACATTTCTTAGCTTCACGACAAGGTTTAATGGCATCGGTTAGCTTGAAAATAGTTTAGTGGAAATTTTTGTTTTATGTGGTACCTTTATCCAAGCATTCTTGTCAAATATGATGATTGGAAAAAAATCAATTCTGGTAAAATTTTTCTTCCCTCTAACTAATGAATTCAAATAACTTAATGAATTAAAATTAATTTGTTAAATGATCAACATTTTTACATGAATAATTAATCAATAATTGACATCAAACTAATATCACAGCTAACAAATATAACTAAACAATTAATTAATTGTCTAAATTACAAATTAATTATGATTAATTTAATATGCCATAAAAATAATTCAATACTAAATAATTGTAATAAAAAATGACAAAAGCACAATCAAGTGCATTCACAATTAATGGTGTAGGATATGGGTGATTGAGACTAACTACTAACACCACAAGCGCACGGGTAGCCATAGTATAGATAATGATATCGTTCCCTAGGGACTAATATAACTTACTGAGTCTTGTCCGTCAGAATGTGCTAAGTAAGATTCTAATTGAATTGGTTTTGATTTAACAATTACTAATCCACTATTTTGAATCAATCAAAGAGAAAATATGTCTTCGTAAAGAGTATTCGATCAAAATGAATAACATGTGCTTTTCTCTAATCAGTAAATCTCGAGGAATTGTAATCTATCCAGAAATTTGATCAATTCCTTTGAAATCAATTAAATTTGCCTAAACGAAGGAAAAGTCGTCATTTCAAACTAATTTGCCTTAATTTAAGTTAAATATATATTCGATTACTCGCTAGTCCTCCTAATATACGAATCTCTTTTTCAAGATGACTCAACACTAGGTCTAATCAAGCAGTCCAACATACAAATGTCACCTTCAAGTTTTTCATTCGTTTATTTCAAGTAAGCAAGCAAACTTTAACCAAAAATGCACTCAAAACATATGAAACACTTGATAAACGAAATCAAATCAATCATGAAAATAAGCACAATTCTATAAATTATAACATGATCCAACAACACTTACAAAAACTACTAAATCCCTAGATAAAAGAAAACTACTCAGATATGATTAAGAAATAAACAAAACTAACCAATAATCCGGCGAAATTTGCGAGAAAGGCTTGACTGAATGGCCTTCAACCAAGGGTTTCGAACTGCCTCAAAGACCAAACACATACACTCAAGATTTCTCACCAAAACTAAAAAATCAAACTAGAAAACAACAAAATTTGAGAAACAAAAAGAAAACTAAACTAACCTCTAATCTAATGCTTTTGAGTGCAAGGAATGCTCAAGGGGATGCATTCTACTGCTGCAGAACGGGGTTATTTATAGGAGAGCTCGCTTGATCTCAGCCACACAGCCGAAGGAAGAAGAAGAGATAGCAGTTACAGGCTCACCGGTCCGTAGGGTTCACCACGGCTCGACCGTAGTCTGGGCTGGAACCAGATTTCTGCTCTTTTCTTGCTGCATGAGAGTAGCAACTCATAGATGTCCGTCAGGGAGGTCAAAATACATCTGTTTATGGTCAAATGCTGGGTAAAAAGGCTTAGAATCATGCAAATCACATCAAACAACTATACCCAAGCATAAATCAAGAATAGAAGTGTAAATAATAACATTAAGCACATAATTCTCCTAAAAATTGACACAAAATAGCTTTAAAATGATGTACACATTAAGCACTTATGAATTGTTGCCTGTCCTCAAGCAATATGCTAAAAAACTAAAAATTTACACAACCTCCTCAGGATAGACATAGGTGACATTCAAATGGCAAAGCTGATCCAAAGGTAGCCTGAAAAGATGGAAAATCATTAATAAATAGATTAAGGAATGAAATTCTCGAAAACCTGTTGATAGACCACAATGTCAAACTTAAATCAATCTTCCCCCAAATCGCGAAATACAATCATTCCAGCATATGAAACAAGTAAGGCCGGTAGAACCTTACTATAGTTATGTGGCTCTCATCACTCATGTGTTTAATAATAATAAAAGTTCTCTCAATTCTCATTCCTTATACTCAAATCTACCATAAGCTTGAGAAGAAATTCGCATCACTAAAATGCAAACACACTAGACAACATGAGGACTTTCATAGGGATGTAACTGGGCTATGGCTAAAGGTAAGAGGGGAACAAATATTTTGGAAATGAAGAGCTAGAAGTGAAAGACTAAGAGCTAAACAATTCCAATGCATCATACTACATCCTTCTTAAACCATATCAATTCATCAACAAGATAAATCCCAAATTGAATAGAGAAAGAGCTGAAAATCACAAATAACTTATAATCCTAACAAGGGTAACACTTTCTTTCAATTCTTTTTGTCCTCTTTGTTTTTTTTCTATTGCTTCACTTTTTTTTTCATTTTTGTTTTGTTCTTTTTCCTTCTGTTTTTTTCTTTTCTAAAAGGATAGCCAACAGGATATCCATAATGAACTTTAAATTTCAACTGTCCTCCATACTTTGTACAATAAAATAAGGGATTTATCAAGATCTTACATCCCTGTACCAAACAGCCAAAATTCACTAAAAGATAACAATCTACCTTACTAATGCCTTATGGTGCATAAGAATGAACCACTCCTCTAGCCTTGGCTTAAAGGTAAAATAAGTATTTTGCCACGGGCTATAACAGGAGGTTTAAATCAAGAAAAATGGATTTAAGCTCAAAGGGGCTAGCAAGGGATGCAATACACAACAAAGGTGGCTATTTGGTCGTGGGTTTCAACAAATCAAAGAAAAATTACCTCAATTATATTGTCTAAATGCATATGCGAAATGTGATCTTGAATGAGAATCAAAGCAAGTTATAGAGAAATGATGTCAATGAGTTACACATGAAAGAAAATATGAGACTAAATATGATAAATAGCCTCTAAAAGCTCAAAATCTCACAGGACATCTACCAAGGTCAAAACTAGCTCACTAATGAACACATGTCAAAAATCATGTAAAGACTCATGGGGTAAATCATTTCGCATCCAACATGTGGTCAAGACATGGAGATCATTTTGAAAACTCATTCGTAAACATTTTATGCATAATTCGGGTAAATCAAAGGACAAATCTAAACCATAGAAATTTACCAAATCAATAAATATCATCATCGGAGGATTTTTTTTTCTTAATTTTATTTTTTTCATTTTTTTTTATGCATGCCCCTACAAATAATGCAAACTAAAAATGCAAAGAAACTGATGAAAGAAAGAAACTAAAATGTAACCTAGAATAAAAAGAAAACTAAAAGCATTACTAAACAAAACTAAAATCGAAAATCAAAAACTATAAAAACTACCAATAAAAATATATACAAAGCACAATCACACCAAAATAGAAACAAGCATCAAACGCTTCAAACGCCAAATATAAGACTAACTCTTCCATGCTTGAATCACACATTGCCCTCAATGTGGGCACAGAATACAAAAGGAGAAGGATAGTAGCACAGCGCAATCAGAAAGGAGGTGGTGGTGGAGAATAAGATAGTTGGCCATAGGAGATATGCCAATCTCACTAGATCTCTAAACATGCCCTATAGTCTTGAAAATATTAGGTCTGGAAAGCAAGCAACTCACGAAACTCATCATGGAGCTCTTGGACAAAGTCCCGAAGAGCAGCGGTCTCAGAAGCAACAAATGCTCAAAGGAAAACTTGCTTCTCTTGAATGGACCTAAGGGTGTTTTGAATATCAGAATAGTCAGGAGGGGTGGTTAAGAGGAAGAACTAGGTCCGGCTTGACTAGAGTGAGGGGCTGGATGATGGGATGCTGGTCGAACAACCTCCTCATCACCAGATACCCAATAAAGGTTACCTCGGTGAAGAAGGATGGTGCGATCGACATTGAGAAGCGGCAAAAACTGCTTGGGGTAAATCCAGCATAAACAGCTAGCCTCAACTTTACAAAAGTTCACAATTTCAAAAGCAGCTTGATTAAGCCGTTCAGACCCGGAAACTCTATCTTCAAGGTTGGGCTCAACTCCCAAAAATCTAGCAATAGTAGTCACAGTCCCACCAATGACTATACTACCTTTAGTGCTAACAGCGGCACTATGTAATTGTCTAACTAAAAATGAACCTGGGTTAAGTTGATCACCATCAAGCATACATGATAAAAAGTACAACTCAGAAAGTCTCAGGGCATTCAAACTATCATCCCGAGCAAACAAAGAACAAGCCAAGATACATTGAGCTACTCTAATGTAGGGGTTCCTAATATGTGTGCATTTTGATGAACTGGTACTGTACCTAGAACTCTCCGAAAGTTCACCCCAAAATGCATTCGGGTTGAATTCGCGGGAGACATGGTGGTGAGATAAATCCATGCTAGTTGGAAAATCAAAAATACTGCTAACGATACCTAAGTTCAGTTCATACAATTGTCCCTGCAAATAAAACGATATATATCCAGCTTGACATTGAGGCAACTCTAGTGACCGCGACATGAAGTGTACTAAGAAATTCTAGTGTTCGGTCCCTATATGTATGCTCTTTAATTTCTAAAAAGTGTCCCATACCACCTCTTGTAGATAACCATACAATATCATCCAACCGGGCCAACAAATCCTCATCATAATATCTAGTTGCCACAACTATACATTCATTCAAACAATTGTACCCAGTGATATGATCGGGATGTGTTAAACCAAGAGGGTGAGGAATGTTACCTTTAGCAAGTGTAGCTCGGGGTACCCTTTGAGGTTGAAGTGGTGCTTGACTTGATGAACCAATCTCCTTGGTGCTCCTTTGTCTCTTGTTTAGTGCCACAGTTGTAAACTCTAACCAAAAACAAAACTAGAATCAAAAATAAAAACTAAAACCTAGAAAATTAAAGAAATTAAATAAAAATATGAAGAATAAGAGAGAGAAAAGGATGGATATGGCGGATGAGATGAGTTCAAAGAAAAAGAAGAAAGAGAGTGAACTTATGGAGAAATATAAAAGATTGAGTGAAAGGGGATGATTTCGTATGAAAAGGATTGAAAATGGGAAAGAAAAGGGGATGATTTGGTGTGAAAAGGATTTAAAATGGTGAAAAAAATGAGGAAGATTAAAGGTGTGAGGTATGGAGAGTTTAGAGAGAGAAAATGGAGGTAGAGAGCGAGTATGCCGAGAGGTTGAAGAAGAAGTGAGGGAGAGGAAATGGCGCCGTGGTCAAAGACCTAGACTGCGGACCGTAGCAACAAACCACGGTCCGTGGCATTCACCCCATTTTCTTCATTTTTTTATTTTTTTCATTTTTTTCTTTTTTCATGTTTCTTGTTTTCTCTCTTTTTTTCTTAAATTACAAATTACAAAAAGAGTAAAAATAAAAGCTTAAGGAAAGAAAAAGGAAAAGAAAAAGAACTTGGGTTGCCTCCCAAGAAGCGCCCTTTTAAGTCAAGAGCTTGACCCTTGTTCTATGCTTTGTCCGGATCAGATAATGTATGGACATTGGCTTTATCCCAGACCACAAATCAAATTTCTTCAGTCGAAGATACGATCTTAAAAGTTCTGGCTGCAAGTCCTTTGTCTTCATAACTTGGTGCCATAATACATAACCTGCATACAAAACAAATTACTCTTGTGGCCCATCAGACGGACTACCATCAACTTGTTCAACCCCTATATCAGAATCTATATCAAAACTATCCATCGGGGGCATAGAGAGAATAGTTTGTGCAAACCTGCAATAATCACTCATGAAAGACTCATTAGGAATAGGGGCCTCAACCTTGGGCTTATTAGGTGGCATATGAGTAGAAAACTCCACCTTAACATACCCTCAATCGAGGTCCTCATAAGCAATTTAGTCAGAATCAGAAGGATCTTCACAATTCAAGACATCCTCCATATCAATCTTAGGGGAAAGGGGTAATGCATCTAATATGGAAGAGTGAGGAGAAACCACGTCCTCCTTTCTATGACTAAACACAGCAAAGCACCCTTCTACCTCAAAAGATACACAATCCTCCCTTACATCCATGTGGTAACCAGCTATCACCAAAATGGGCCAACCTAGGATAATTTGAGCATAGTCAGTTTCGAGCATATCAACTATAATGAAGTCATTCAACACCCAAATGTCTCCTATATTGACTGGCACATTATCCAATTTGCCTATAGGTTACATCACAGAACCATCAGCCAACTGTAGTGAAAAAGGTGCGGCTAGTGATGGTCCTAGGTGAAGCTTATGAAACAAAAAATAGGGCATTATGCTGACACTAGCACCTAGATCGCATAGACCTCTCTCAATTTCTATCCTTCCTACAATGCATAGAATAGAAAAACTACCTGGGTTAGGGCGTTTAGGGGGAAAAATGGTGGGGATCTCAACAGTGTCATTATCTTTGAATGTGGCAGTCTTGTCATCGTTATTTCTCTTTTTATTTCCAGCCATGATTATCTCCCTGGCCTCTTCCATTGGTGAATCCTCAGGGTCAGTTAAATTCTCTTCTTCTTTCTTCATGGTAACACAATCACAAGGATTGGGTTCGAGTTTGCTAGGAAGTCTGTCTAGCTTTTTGGGTAATTTAAGCTGCTAACATCCTATTGTGAGTTGTAAGTACATCAACCTTTAAGGCTAATTGCTTAATATACTCATCCTATTTTTGTTATGCCATGAGTATGCTTTCCATCATTACCTCTAAATTAGACTTTTGGGGCATTTGAAAAGGGAATGGGGGCCTTTAAAAACCAGGGGGTGATCTAGCATTCATAGGGGACACATTTGATGGGTTTAGATTAGACCTATAAGAAAATTTTAGATGATTCTTCCATCCCGAATTATCTGTATTAGAGTAAGGATTATTGGTCAGTCTTGGATTGAAATTTTGAACATAATTAACTTTATTAGGGTCTTCGAAAAAAGGACTCCCAACTTGACAATTCAAAGTCACATGCTCCATGATACCACAAATTTCACAAGGGGAAGGGGAATTAGAATTCACAGCATTAACATTCATGCGATCCAGTCTTTGAATCATAGCATCCACTTTAATAGAAAATAAAGTAAATGCATCAACTTCAAGTTTACCTTCAACCTGTTTGGGTTGGCCTCGTTCAATGGACCATTGAAAGTTATTAAGTGCCATCTCTTTGATTAGATTATAGGCTTCATCCTCAGCCTTGCTCATCAGAGTTCCTCCTGTTGCCGCATCAATAATGGACCTCACAGATTGGATAACACCATTATAAAAGGCTTGGATAATTATCCAACGTTGAAGACCATGATGGGGGCAGAAACGCAGCAAATCTTTAAAATGCTCCCAATCTTCATAGAGCATCTCATCATCTTTTTGCATAAAGTTGGTGATCTGATTCCTTAGGCTTACTGTTTTGCTTAGAGGAAAAAACTTAGTGAGGAAGGCTGTTATCAACTTATCCCAGGTGGTAATAAATCCAGATGGCAAGGAGTATAACCAAGCCCTTGCTTTATCCCTCAATGAAAAAAGAAATAAGCGCAGGCGAATCGCATCACTGGAGACTCCATTGAGCTTCAATGTGTTGCACACCTCTAAAATCACCGAGATGTGCAAATTCGGATCTTCTAAAGGAGTTCTGCTGAACTGGGATTGTTGCACCATCAAAATGAGTGTGAGTTTGAGCTCGAAATTATTGGCATCTATAGCAGAGCGAGCGATGCTTGAGGTAATCCCTTGGACTCCAAGAGTAACGAAATCTCGAAAAGTCCTCCTTTAGTCACCTTCTCCTCCTGCCATATTTAAATTCCTTCTTACCTCGTGCCTTTGTTCTTCAATCCCTTGCTTTTTCCTCCTTAAGCGGGAAGTCCTCTCAATCTCAAGATTGGGTTCGTATAAGATCGGAGTTCGCATAAACTAGGAAAAATTCCTGCAAACACTTTCACCAACACTACCTGCATAGTTAAACAAGAAAAGAAAATAACAATAAAAGACAATAAAATACTTAGTCACTTTCGCAAGACTATCTCAATAGTAAACAATTTAGTCCTCGGTAACGGGGCCAAAAAACTTGGCTGAGACTAACTACTAACACCGCAAGGGCACGGGTAGCCATAGTATAGATAAAGATATCGTTCTTTAGGAACTAATATAACTTACTGAGTCTTGTCCGTTAGAATGTGTTAAGTAATATTCTAACTCAATCGGTTTTCATTTAACAATTACTAATCCACTATTTTGAATCAATCAAAGAGAAAATATGTCTAGGAATTCGTAGTAATGAAAGAGTATTAGATCAAAACGAATAACATGTGCCTTTCTCAAATTGGTAAATCTCGAGGAATTGTAATCTATCCAAAAAATTGATATATTCTTTCGAAATCAATTAAATTTGCTTAAACTAAGCAAAAGTCGTTCTTCTAAACTAATTTACCTTAATTCAAGTTAAATATATATTCGATTACTCACTAGTCCTCCTAACATACAAATCTCTTTCGAGATGACTCAACGCTAGGTTTAATCAAGCAGTCCAACATCCAAATGTCACCTTTCAGTTTTTCATTTGTTTGTTTCAAGTAAGCAAGCACACTTTGGCAAAAAATCAACTCACAACATATCAAACACTTGATAAATGAAATCAAACCAATCATGAAATTAAGCACAATTCTATAAACTCAAACATGATCCAATAACACTTACAAAAACTACTAAATCTCTAGATAAAAGAAAACTACTCAGACATGATTAAGAAATAAACAAAACTAACCAACAATCTGGCGAAATCTAAGAGAAAGGCTTGATTGAGATGGCCTTCAATCAAGAGCTTCGAACCGCCTCAAAAACCAAACACATACACTCAAGATTTCTTACCAAAACTAAAAAATCAAACTAGAAAACAACAAAATTTGAGAAAGAAAGAAAACTAGACTAAACTCTAGTCTAATGCTTTTGAGTGCAAGGAATGCTTAAGGGGATGCATTTTACTACTGCACAACGAGGCTATTTATAGGAGAGCTTGCTTGATCTCAGCTACATAGCCAAAGGAAGACGAAGAGGTAGCAGTTACAGGCTCACCACGGTCCATGGGGTTCACCACGGTCCGACCGTGGTTTGGGCTGGAACCAGATTTCTGCTCTTTTCTTGCTCTATGGGCGTAGCAACTCATGAGTGTCTGTAGGGGAGGTCAAAATACATCTATTTATGGTCAAATGCTAGGTAAAAAGGCTTACAGTCCTACAAATCACATCAAACAACTATACCCAAGTATAAATCGAGAATAGGAGTGTAAATAATAACACTAAGCACATAATTCTCCTAAAAATTGACACAAAATAGGTTTAAAATGATGTACATATTAAGCACTTATCAATGGGTTCAAAAAAGCAAAAGCAGTCAAACCAACTCTCAAATGAGCTCCTGAAGGTTCATTCAGGAGACCATATACTAGAGCGACTTCACCAAGGAGTGTTGTTATGATTGGTCAAGCAGTATGCATGTCTTTATTTGTATAAGCTGCCATACACGATTTCGTAGAAATGATTTCAGGACCTCTTTGATGACAAGACACATCGCCCTTTCCTTTATGAGGGACTTCCACAAAACAAAAATGAGCGGCATTATTGTATGCTCTACATTTGTTGCCCTGATTTTTCCTAGACTACTCCTACGGTCTATCTATCACCCAACCTATTTAAATAAGCTAAAGGCTTGGCCCTATCCCATCTGGAGAGTGACCTTTTATGCCATGGATGACTTAGTAAGTTATTCTGGCAATTTAGAGAAGAATCACCACTTTTGTAAAGTCGTGCTGCTTGCCTCCCTCCTTTGAGCTCTTCCATTCACTGGTGGTCCATTGCTCTCCGTTGAAATTTTAGAATATTAAGCATCAACTCAAGTAGGGTACTTTCATTAAATATGGGGGGTTTTTAAAGCAGTTTTAGTTGTTGAGGTGGGAAAAGTGGAAATTCAAGTGGGCTCTACCCTTGAGGATTGGGTCAACACTTCAAATAGAAGAGAGCCTCTGGTAACAGTACATGAATGAATTACAAATCATAGTAATAGAATTTAAGGCTAAGTCAATATATATTAGAAAAATTCAGTTAGGACATAATAATAGTACTAGCATTTTTTGGATATAAATTACTCATTTTATTTATAGTATGCTTTTATTTGACAATTAGAAAGGCAATTCATATCGTATCAATTTGGCATGAGAATCAACATCAATCATAACCCATTAGTCTCCTGCTCACTTCCCAGGAATTCTCTCCACCCTCCCTTAGGGTTCTGCTAGGGTTTTTGTAGTAGTCATTGTTTTCCTTACTATCCTCACCGTTTGCTCCCAGTTTTGTGCCAAATTTTATTTTGATCACTGTGTTTGCACTCTTCTAATATAATGAGTAGTGTTTCATGTGGAATTTGTGCGAAAGCAGAGGAAATTGACATTGAACCGTTGGTCGTATGTACTTAAAAACTCTACGGGTCATATAAGCAATCTCCTGATGTAGAAGTGGTTCCAAATATTGAACACATTTTGAATAAAATTGCTCCAATGGGGCACATTTAGGCTAAAATAATTCTAAACAAGAGTGCCATGAAGAACACAATTCAAAGATTTTAGAACCCAAGGCATGGAATGACAGTCACGAATATGGTAGAGAAGATATTTTTATTTAGATTTAATTCCATAGAGGATCTCAAAAAGGTCTTCACTAAAGGTTTGTGGGTTATAATAGGGCACCATCTTGTGCTAAGGAAGTGGCATGCTGATGCCAACATTGGAAACATGGATTTCATATGGTCAAGCATTTAGGCAAGAATTTTTGGGGTGCCATTGATAATGAGGAGCAAAACTAGTTGTGAGAGGATTGGCACTCTTTTAAGCAATTTATAGAAGGTTGATATTAAGATCATGGTTGAGCTAAACATGTAGTAATATTTTCATCCTATGATTCAAATCAAGATAAAGGAGGTCATATACAACTGGGTCGACTTCAAATATGCATGACTGCTCAACTATTGTTTTGATTAAGAAAAAATATGACATAAAGTGTGGTTCTTGGAAGCATGAATCAAGCATGAAAACTTGTATAGGGTATGGCTGAAGAAAGAGATGAAGGTGATGAGTACTTTGTTCACATTATGTAAAGAAGGGATTCTTACCATGATGAGGGTGAAGCAGCCAGCAGGTATTGCAGAAAGTCAATAGCGTTGTCATTTGGCAAGTGCATCCTAGTGTTAGAAAAGGGAAGGCATGTGGGCTACAGGGAAAATAAAATCTTGTTATGTTATTGCTCCTAACAGGGGTGGCGTTTAGGTGATTAAAGAGGATCTTAATATGGGAAGGGAGACTCCTCTCTTATTAGAGGTGCAAATTGAATGAACCAAAATAGGATGGTGGAGAATATCAGTAATGGGAGTATTATTATGAACATGAGGGAGAGGGCCAAAGGTGTAGGGAATGGCGATAAACTAGAAGTGGGGGTGGACAACATGTTCTTTACTATAGGATGGTGCCAAACTTGACAAAATAAAAGATCATAAATGTGAAAAAAAAATTTCAACTACTAATAACCTGGACAAGTGCAAGCTGGGTGTCTAGGTGTTCTTGCTTCAAATGCTGCTATTGTTAATGTTAAGGCCATGGAAAAGGGTTTATTCGTGCCTGCGAGAGTGTCTTGAAGGTATAAGTTAAGGGTAGCTGCGAGTTTTGTAGTTAAGCGGCGTGTAATGTGATGCGGGTTCGAATCCAATCCATTGGCCCTAATGTTATTTTTGTGTCTAAAACTAATTATGGAGTTGTGTCTTTGGTCAATGTTTTTAATGGTCTAGATTTCCTAATAATACGAGAGTTGATGATATCGTACTCTTTCAGGGGTCTTTTTATTTGTTGGTGAAATGGTCTTGTAGTTGAGTTTAGAACTAGTAATAAATTCGTTATTGAGTTATAATTCCTTTAATTATTTTCTATCTTTTTAATGATGGTCTATGTATGTAATTTATGGGGCCTCGAATGATGGGTCTTATGATGAGTGTTGGAGCCTTATTAAAGCATGAATACATAAGAATGCTACTTTGGTTGATGATTGGGGATTTCGATGAGCTTTTGAACCTGGCTGATAAAGAGGGTGATGCTTGATTGAAATATTGTGGAACAACACTTTATCAAGATTATGTTTTTTTTTCTTGGGGTGCTAGACTAGGGATTTATGGTGGAAACCCTATATGTCGTCTAATTAGCACCCTTAGCCCTTTAGTGTTTGGGAACGGTTGGATAGGGCTTTGGCTAATGAGAAGTGATGATCTTATTCCCTAAGGCGAGAGTCATATATCTCGTGGATTTGCGTACTAATCATGTGCCAATTTTGCTCGATATAAAGGAGGAGATTAAATCATGGCCAAAACCCTTTCGCTTTAACGCCATGTGAATTCTTGATGATTCTAGCAAGGAGGTTGTTGATAATGCTTGGCATAAGTATAAGGGTTCAGCTGCTTTTAGAATGGTGAAGAGGCTAAAATTTCCAAAAAGAAGTGTTGAAGGTATGAAATCAATGGCACTTTGGAAATGTGAGGAGCAATGTGGTGCACTGAGGGACTAACTTAAGCATATTCAATCAACACATGTGACGAGGGAAATGTTGTAGGTTGAGGACAATATTCGTTTAGTATTGCAAATAGAATTACACAAACATTACCTACATTGGTTTCAGAAGATCAGGAAGCTTAGGCTCCTTGATGGGGATCACAATACTAAATTTATTTCATTTGTCTACTATGATCAACAAAGGCTATGCTAGCATAGAATTTTCCAAGGTGGCCAATAATTGGGTGGAGGGAATTGATAAGGTGGTGGATGTTGTTATTGCCTTCTATGAAGAGCTTTTTACATTGGAAGGTAGTAGGCACTTATTATCCGTGTGACTTAGATGGACTACTGGAGGTCGCAGTCATTAACACAAAAAAATGGAGAGCTTTATCATATATATGATGCTGGGGATATTAAGGTGACATTCTTTTCTATGGGTTCATATAAAGCACTTGGCTTAGATAGGTTCTAGCCCATTTTTCACAGGCACTGCTGGGCTTATACTTGTAAGGAGTCATGAAATTTTGTCCAACCTTTCTTTAAGATGGTTTTCTTTTGGAAAATATAAATCATGCCTTCATTCTTTTATTCCTGATTTCAAGGTATAGTAGAGGTCAAGCATTTAGGCCTGTAAGTCTATACAATATGTGCTATTAGATCATCTCCAAAACATGACAAATAGATTGGCCCCGGTGCGTAAAAGGTGCTTTCGTGCTTGGGTGGTGCATTGCAGAATATGTTATCCTAGCCAAGGAGGTCATACACTTTATGAAACATAAGCAAGGGGAAGAGGTGGTGGTAAGCTTCAATGTTGATATGACGATGGCATATGATCAAATTGAATGGGGGGTTATTGCTTAAGGTGTTAGAGAAATTTGACGTCTCAAAAAAGTGGTGCTAGCTTATACATCAATGCATCGCCTTGGTCAAATTCTCCATACTGGTTGATGGCTCACCTTTTGGGTGTTTCATCCCTTCATGTAGATTACAACAAGGCACTCTACTAAGTCCCCACTTGTTTATTTTGTGCACAAAGGTATTTTCCAGGTTGTTATTGCTTGAGGAAGAAGGTGTGATTTTTAACATTAAGTTGAGGTATAACTGCAAAGTTATTTCACCACTTGTGTTTGCTAATGATTTAACATTATTTTATAGGGCTATTTTAGGGGAGATGAAGAAGCTTAAATTTTTTGGAGGTGTGTAAGAGTTAGTCTGGGCGGCCAATGCATCGAGTCAAGTCGTCAGTTTTTGGGTCTAAGAATACATCCCAGGGGTGGATGGAGGACCTTGCCAATATTTTTGGGGTTTCACTAACAGAAGACATTCTTGAATATCTTAGGCACAAGCTAAAAGTTCATGCGAGGAGTGGATGTTCATTTAATGTTGTGGTTCAGAAGATTAATGCTGCACTTTGTGGGTGGTGCTCTAGGACACTTTCATAGGCAAGAAAGGTGACCTTCATAAAGCTTAAACGTTAATTATTCTCGATCTACATAGGGTGACCTTCATAAAGCTTAAACTTCAATTATTCTCGATCTACATGCTAAGTATAGAGTTGGTCTTATATAGGTTTACAATACTAGATGTTGCTAATAAGTTTTGATAAGGGTGGTATCAAGATAATCACACTACCTTGCTCTTTCTTCATGGAATAATTTGTGTACATCCAAATGTGTAAAACCTTGAAATCTCCTGGATCACGGACGGTTCCCAATACGGCTTCATGCATTGATGACTAGTCCCACAAATCACCATCCTAAGAAATCTTTACAACAAGGATGTTTAACTGTGAAGTTCTTAAGAGTGGGTTCCGAAAAGGAAAGTACACCTTTGATGATGTAGGTACTCATTTTAAATCCTTGAAGTTGTACCTTTTTACCATAGCTAGGGAGTTACAAATTGTGTTGATGGTCTAGGTTTTCGTTAGTATAGGGATATAAATGAAGATCTTGCAGCTAAATTAGTCTATCATATTTTATCCAAGCGTGTTTATCCATAGGTTACTATTTTATTCAACAAGTGTGGGGGAGAGCCATCTAGGCTCAAAGGTGATCTGATATCTTCTGGTTTTCCCACTCTGAGGGGCATTGTGAATTGTGTGGATGTCATGGGGAAAGGTGCGTGGTTTAGAATTGGAGACAGGTGGCTAATAATATTTAAAGGATCTAGGGGTCCCTTGGTGTCAAAATTTTAGGCTGAAGCATAAAGAGGAGATAGAGGAACTAAGAAGCAAAGGAGTAGGATTTTATTTTGGGGAATAGGGAGTGGAATTCTCCTAAAAGTGTAGAGCATAGCACGAAGATTTCATTGGCTCGTGTAACTATGATGAATAGGTGTTTTAGGTGATGGAGAAGAAAGGTGATTTCTCAGTATGGTCAGCGTATATGGCTACTCAGGAAGAGAAATATGATGATTTGAGAAACCACATTCACAAGATAACCTAGTCAGTGAGGATGAGTGAGAGGCTTAAGATGCTTGTGGAGATTGTATATGAATGTTCCTCCTACTCGGGTAAGGATTAGTACGGTTTTGAGGGTTAAAGATGATGTATACTTATTCTGTCATGACGATAGGGAAAGCTCAGCTCCTGTCGTCTTGGAGTGTGAGGTGGTGGATAAGGTGTCATTTATAGAGAGCTAAGGATTGAGGGTAAAGAAGATAGGGTAGATGGGATAAAGGATTTGATTAATTTTGTGATAGATGATATGAGTTGTGGGATTTGGTTGCGAATAGGGGCTATGAATCCTTCATTTTTGTAATATGTGTAATGGTCGAGATATAGTCTACTTGCAACAAAGTTTGAGTAAAGGGGACAAAGATAGATGTGGTGAGGTTGTGTGGGAAGGTAAGGGCGGTGATTACTGGCAACTGAAACTATTTATAGTGGAACAGTCACCGAGAATGGAGGAGGAGGGGATCAGTAGTTGACTTGTCCCTAAAGATGGTTGGATAAAGGTTAACGTCAACACAACCTTTAAATAAGGAGCCGCGGAAGTGGCTTGGATTTTGCATGGTAGGGGAGGGCTGGTGATGGTTAAAAGGTCAAATGTGTGTCAATGATCACAGAAGATGATGAGTACGCTTTAGTGTAAGAGGAATCCATCATGGGAGATAGTTATGTTAGTAGAGGACACATGATGGTTGGCAAGGAGCTTCGGGGCTTTGGGGTTATAGGGGAAGTGGATATGTACTCTGTTCTCGATGTTCACTTTTTGCTCCTTGTTTAGTTGAATTATTTTTATGCAATTAAAAAAAATTTGGAATTTGAATCTTAATGATTGTAATTTCCTACCCCTAGGGGAAGTCGAATCCCCGTTATTTCTTTTGTGTTTAGAAACTATATACAATATGGCTCTAATATGTATTCCATTTTCGAATATAATCACATTCGAAAATCTTATATGTGGATATGGTTGAATTTGAAATTTGAAAGGAATGGGAAAAGAAGAAGGAAGAAAGTTTAGAATGTGTATTTCGACGGAAGGCAATGTGGTGCTAGTTAAAAAATATATTTATATTATAGGTTTAAATATACTTTCAATTGTCATCTTCATTGATTTCAATACAAAGTTGATTTGTATATTAATTTTTTTTGTAGTGCCTTTTTATGACATTTTACATATGCTTTCTATAATTGATTTTTGTCCATTGTGATTTTCGCACTTCTCAGCTTGATTTTGATTTTACATTTTCATAATTCATAATTGATGTTTAACTAATGCCCAATATCAAATGGCTTGGATTCATTGGTTAATGTAGATAACGGCTAGAATTTAGTAAGATCAACTTTGTGCAGAAAGTTTTCTTTTTTCTATGTCAGATTGGACCTTACAGACGAGTCACCAAGCTTAACTTTAATCCGAGTCAATTTTGGATTGTGTTACCTTTGATTTTATTGAATTTTGGTTTGGATTAAATGGATCGAGTTAGTTTTTGATCCAAACCATCTTCTGATGAATTGACTTTTGGGTGGAATATAATATTTTGTAAAGAAAAGTAATTTTGGAAGAGAAATTGGAGTTAAATTTGGTCAATGCAAATTTCATCTTGGTTCTTCCAAATGCATATTGAACAATATTTACATTACGTATTACAACACCTGTATTGGTTGGAACGCATTTCAATTGTGAGGCTCATGATGCACGTGATGGCTTGCAACACATGTTCTAGACATATCAGAATGTAAGAAGTCCCGTGATAGCATTTGCCGTGCCACAAAATTTCTCGTTTCTTGGTCAGCTTTGTTGATGATGTCATTTTGTAAGTGCCTACTTTTTTTAAAAAAAATAGATTGTTTTAAAAAGGGGGAAATTATGATATGTTAGGCACATGAAAATGTCAAGCTTAGAAAGCCATCGCCAACATATTGCCTTCATATAATTAATTATTCAATGTTTTCAAAAATATACAAATTATTTTTTACAACTTGTTAATGCAAATAATAATACAAAACACAAGACTAAAAGTAATTAGATATATTTGGTGGTGGGACATGCTAGATATTTTATTTGGTGATCTAAGTTAATCCATGAGATGTGGAGGTTAAAGCATCCGCAAATCGTGATCTATATTCTAGATCACTAAGTAGGGGCCTAACCCCTCCACATAGGGGGGGCACGTTGGTCCAGGACCAGACATGAGCAGCTTGGACCAAATATTGAATAAGAGGTTAGTGGCAGACCGAGATAGAACCCACTTGGGACTGATTTGAGACATGCGTAATTGACTGAGAGAAAATGAATGATACAACCAACGACGATGAAGAAAAGTGCTCATGATAAGGCTACTGCATTCTCGGCCTCAACAAAAGAATTAGGTTACTGTATTTTTTTATATTAGATTGTTGAAATTTGTGTTATGACTCAGCTGGGAAAAATTTGAAATTAACTTAGAAGTATACCATACACACTTGACACATTAAACTCTACTCGTTCATCCTTTAACAAATTTTCATCATAAAATAAAATAAGGGAAAGCAATCTTATCTTTTTACTCCACATATCTTACGTCACAACTGGAAGGTTTAGAAAATTGCAACTTAGTCGTTGTTAACTAACCATTTAACCCCCTTTCCAACACAATAAGAACAACAAAAGACAGAATACTTAGATAGCCAAGAGCGACAACTAGAGAGAGAAAGCCATTAGCAATTGAGCTTATAGCATTGAAGCTCATGACAAAGATGGGCAAAGCCAGAGAGGAGCAAAGCCTGAACTTTTAGGTAAGGAATGCACAATGTATTGACACCAGAGGTGACAACTAGAGGCAGACAATGGTCAACCGGAAGCATGAAAAAGTGAGATTGTTGTGCTTTTACATCTTGCTGCAATCATCAAATACCGTACCAAAATTTATGAATTTTTTTAAAAAGAAAAGTCAATCCCGATCCAGTCCATGGTCTATCTGGTCCAAATTTTAACCGGACTGATGACGTATAAGGCTTGGGCCTTGTATCGAGGACCGGACTAAATACAATTAGTCCTAGTCAGTCCAGTTTAGTCTAGCCCGGTCTTTGGTCCAGCCTGGTTCTCAGCTAAATAATGAACAATTTTACCTTTAGACACAACATCTAAAAAAAGAGGGAAAAAATCCAATTAAAAGAAAAAAAGGGAAAACCATGAAAGGCAAAAAAACCCCAAGAAAGGGGAGGCTCGTGAGATGGATTGATCTGGGAACCATGCAATCACATGTGTCTAGATCTCACATTACAAGAGGGACGAGCCGCTTGTATGGAGCGGCCTTCGATCAGTGATCTTATAGTACACATAAGAGCATGAGCAATGATGATCTATATTTTGAATTACCAAGTGGGGGCCTACCCTTTTCATATCATTCCATAGTCTAACTTTTCGGATCTTAATCCCTCACTTCCACAATGTAAGGATCACTAACTGGGACTAACAATTAAAATATTTATCATAGACACACTTCACAACACACAACTTTTTTTGGCGACCTAAAAAAGAAAAAAAAAACAAAACTAAAGCAAAAAAATAGAAAAAAGCCAAAAAGAAAGCTTGCTTCGCTGAATAAGCCGCTCCCTGCCACGAGCTGGATCATGAGTGAAGGCAAGACTATAGCACAAGCTGCGGATGGATAGAGAAATGAGCAAGGAATTGCCAAGCATACGCTGGATGGAAGAGAAAAAATGGATTATGACAAGATGTGGAGGGGAATAGGCCCACTTGTAATCCAATGTTGTCATTGCAAGTTCAATTACCTTTTTTTTTAATAGAAAGGAGGGGAGTTCTATTGCATTAATCAATATCAAAATTGCTTACATCATCTGCGACTAGCTCGAGGACATGATCCGGTCCATCATTTAACCAGACCCGTGAGCTTGAGTCATAGGGTTGAAGATGTGCAAGGCATGAGCCATCCTATTCCACATCCTTCTTATTTAACTAAAAGCACAAAATTGAAAAAAACAAGCAAACTTTAAAATATCCGAAATCAGGAGGCCTAACTCTGTGTTTAAGCATTCCTTGTTCTTCAGTTTGGTAATGAGGCTCTAACAGTCTCCCTTTATCTCCACCACAACATAGCTATGCTCTAGGGCTAGTTTCATGGCACAAAGACATGCTTGAGCTTCTACACATAACGGGCTTGAGAAGCCGAGACCTTGCTTGACACTGGAAAGTATCAATATACCATTAGAGTCCCTAAACACTATACCCAACCCATATCCTCAATCATTCAAGTTTGCACCATTAAAATTTGACACTAGTGGTTTCCATGCTGATGGAGAGCGGTTCTGCACGAGTGACATTTTTTGCTGGGCGTTTTTATACTCATACACAACGTCCAACGCCTTACCCACAATTCTGCATTGATCCCCATCTGGCTTCCTAAATATCCACCCGTTCCCTTAATTCTATACAGCCTAAGTAATCGCAATAAACAGCCCCCATTCGTCCCCAAGTACCCGCCATGCCTTTGCCATCACATCCACAGCTGAGCTTGTATCCATGCCCTGTAGTACAGCTTCAAAAGGACTCTCAGCCGATATGGATCAAGCCATTGAGCAGTCAAATAATACATGTTTTTCAGACTTCTCCAATGCTCCACATATTTCGCATATCGGATGCACCCCTTGGATCCTTATAGCTAGAGCTTTCTTAACAGGAAGTGCATTGATGGAGACTTTCCATGCAATAGTCTCATTTCGGGTGGGATGGATAGTTTCATGACTCGCTGCAAACTGGTTGCTGCCTATTCTAACTCGGTGATGCTTCATTCCCACCTCTCATGCTTAGAATGAAATGATAACCTGAGCTCATAGAATACATGCCATTTTTGCAGTAATGCCATATCAATCGGTTTTCTGAGCAGGCTGTGCGAAGCGGCATGGTTTTAATAATCTCTGCATCTATCGGTAGAAACAAATAATCAGTCATATCCATCCTCCACTACTTAGTTTTTCTAACAATTAAATCTGCTACTCGGATGAGACGCTTCTTGTTTCATTGGAGTGATCACTCTAAAAGAGTGCGGCCTAGGTAGCCACTTCGACTCTCATATGTTCAAACTGAAGACATCTCCTACCAACCAGTGAGATCCCTTTTCAATCACCTATTTTGCACTAATAATACTTCTCCACGTAGAATTTGGTCTATGCCCAACCTCCGTTTCAACGATAGCACAGTGCGGGAAGTACCTCGCCTTCAGGACTTGGAAAACTAGTTCAGCATGCATTAATCGCCATATTTTCTTAGCAATGAGGGCCAAATTGAAATCTTTAAGGTCTCGAAACCCTAGTCCACCCGCCTTTTTGGATTTGCATAGCTTCTGTTTGCCTATCCAATGGATCTTCCATGAGCCTTCCTTTGCATCCCACCAATATCTCTTAATCATTGAATGGATCTCATGACAAAACTTAGCGTAGATAGGAATGGCCTGGGCTACCACCTTCACTAATACTTTCCTACCCGCCCAAGAGAGTTTTTTTTTTCCCCATCCATCCTCTGATTTTCTTTATCCTGTCTTTTATTGGAGCAAATGTTTTCTTTTTAGAATGCCCCACATGTGTCAGAAGGCCCAGATATTTTTCATATGTCAAAACCTCTCTAATGTCCAAGGTAATTAGCACTTGATCCTTACTGCTTTGCTGAGTACATCGGCTAAAAACCACACATGTTTTGCTGTATTTGACTTGTTGTCCTGATGCATTCTCATAATATGCCAGAATATCCTTTATGACCAAGGCTTGGTCTCTATTTGCCTTACAAAAAATAAGGGAGTCATCGGCAAATAGTAGACAGGATACAGAAAGAGCTAGAGCACAAACCTTGCAACCTAAAATTCTCCCCAATTCGACTGCATGCTTCAGAAGATGGGATAACGCTTCCGCACAGAAAAGGAATATATAGGGCGATATTGGGTCACCTTGCCGTAACCCCCTACGACTTTGCCGCACAAACCCACAAGACTCGCCATTAATAACAAACGAGAAGCTAACTGTCTCCACACATCTCATGACCAAATTTAGCCACACTACCTTGAAACCCATTTTTATCATCATCATTCTAAGAAAGGTCCACTCTACTTTATCATAAGCTTTTGACATGTCCAGTTTAATGGCCATGCCCCATTCAGACTCGCATAATTATTCATAAAGTGGAAAATCTCAAACGCCACATAAATGTTATCCATGATGAGCCTCCCTAGCATAAATGCACTTTGGTTATCAGAAATAATCAATGGGAGAATTTCCTTTAGCCTATTTGTAATAACCTTAGTAACCATCTTATAGATTACGTTACAAAGGCTAATGGGGCGGAAGTCCGCAATTTCAGATGGGTTCTACTTTTTTGGGATTAGCACAACATGGGTATGATTCATGTTGCCATTATGGGAGCACCATTAAGTATATCAAGCACAGTTTGCGTTACCTCTTTCCTTACTATCTGCCAGAATTTTTGATAGAAATAGGGGTTGAATCCATCTAGCCCTGGGGCTTTACCTGAGTGTATTTGATGAAGCGTAGCTTCCACTTCCTCTGAAGCATATGACCTACATAATCTTTGGTTCATGCAATCCGTGACTCTCATATGCATATGTTGTATTACTTAATCAATGCAGAAAGGGCTTATTGACGTGAAAAGCTTTGAGAAGTATGTCGTTATGATCTCCGGCCCACAACCTTCTCATATTGCAAGTACAATTCACCATCCTTCCCTCTCAGCTCCTGAATGGAATTGTTCATCCTTCTAGCATTGGCCCGTTTATGGAACTAACCTGAGTTTCTATCCCCATGTTGTAGGTACTCCACTCTTGAGCATTGCCACTACATAATCTCCTCTTTGCGCTTCCAATCCCTTATCTCAGCCATTAGCGAATAATAGATTGACATTCAACACTTTGCCAATCCCCCAAAACCCCAAAGAAAAATCATAAATAAAATTTCACAAATAATTCTTATAATATATCTATAAAATATCTATTTGAAGATGTACTGTGTAAAGCATGTATCTAGACTAGTGTAAGAAAATCCATAAATAAAATTTTCAATTTCTAAGTTAGATATCTTGATGTTTAGGGGAGATCGTCGATTGACACTCAATACTGTGCCAACACCCCCCAAAACCCCAAAGGAACTCCCACGGGCCACAGCATTCAGCACCCAGCATAAACCTTCCCCTCCGCCTTCCCTCCCATCCTTCATACCAACGGATGTCAGCTTCAAGATTGTGCTTCATCATCGGAACCACACCGTCGACAATGGCGGTGCGAATCCCTAGTACTCTCCCTTCCGTCTCTCTCTTTCGCTTTGTCGTTAAGCCATCCTCGTTCTCCAAAACCCTACATGCTCGCCCTTACACTTATCCCGCCATTGCTGCTGCGGAAGCCACCATTGAAAACCCTCCTGCAGCAGCTCCACAGGAGGCTAATCGTAGTAACTTTCATCCATGGCCGGAATGGGTCTCCTTTGTCGACCGATTGAAGTCCCAAGGCTATTTCCCCCAAACTTCGTCCCCCTCCGATGGCGGTGACGCTGAATTGGTTTATCGTGAAATGAAGGACCCTTGTCTTAGCTTTGCTCGCGACCGCTATGACATATTTGGGTAATAATTTTTGATTTTTTTTTTTTCGTTTTGAAGCAAATTGTGGAGCAACTTGTTAATATTGCTTAGTGTTTCAATTTGTAATGTGCTTTTAGCAGTTACTTATGTTCATCGTATAATGTGTTGATTCTGTGGTACCCTTCTTATGTGATCAACTAAGGTCCTGTTCATTTTGAGCATGTTGCACCTGATACTTGCTTTGACCTACTGACTGCTCATTCAATCCACTTCCAACCTTTCTCGGGCCCGCTCTAACATGCTCCAAGATGCCCAAAACCGTTTGAACAAAAATATAAGGTAATAAAATCAAGCGTAATTTTTTACAAGGTAATTATAATTTTTTTAATTAATATTTTTTAAAATCACTGTATACATTTGTAATAAAGTATGGTGTATTTTTTTATGATGTAATTTTTAAAAATATGAGACCAACATTACTTTATAATAAGGTAATTATAATTTATTTAATTATTTGACCCAAAAAAATTATTCAATTAAAGAGAATGCATGAAAAAGGTTTACAAATTTTACCAAGATCAACAAATGTTGTAAGAATTGCCAATGTTGGATTGCACTATGCGCAAAACAAACAAGCAATAAATAAATGTAGGGATGTAATAGTTTATATGATTTCATCGTCGACAAACAACCATTAAACTTCCATATTTAAATTTTTGTTGTAACAAAACATGTTTACCTACTTTCAAATGGGTTTTCATAAACCAATGTCAGTAATGTATTACAATGATGTTCAACTCTTTTGTTGCATAATTTTTGTGGATGTAATGTAAAATAGTATTACAAGAATCAAAATGTATTCGAAAACATTGTCAGTATAATTGTAAATGTTCAAAAAATCACTTGAAAATGCTCCAAAACTCTTATTCCTACTGCAATTTACTCCAACATGCTCCATTCTGCCCCAAATCTACGAGCCACTATATCTAACCCTCTACAACCCTTGCTCCTCCAGAATGCTCAAAATGGGCAGGCCCTAAACCAATATGAAATAGCTAAAAGTTATGTAGACAGCTAATTAGGCAGCTTGTTGCTGTGTAAACCATGTGAAGATATTGCAAACTATAATGTTTGTCATTCCCACCTTCTGGGTGGTCCAAAATCCTTCCCTTTGTCTTGGTTTGGAAAATTATGAAGTATGCTACATATTTGGAACTTTGGAAATGATGAGTAAAAGTATGAAGTTTGGATGAGAGCACAAAAACAAGGAATTTCTAGGCAAATTATAGCATACTCTCAGCCATTTTTCCTTTTTCTTTGGTTCCCTCTGACCCCCCCCCCATGTTGATGTGATATGCCAAGGTAAATATCAATTTGTGCTTGTGATTAATTGTTGATTAAGATGTTCTGGGCAGTTTCATCTTTCAACCTGTACTATTCACATGGAGCTGATAAAAATTGATTCTAATCCAATATTCGGTCCTCACATTAATGGGTAGAGTTTGTCACCTGGGGTAACTAATTAGCCTGATATTTGGAAATCTGCTCTTGTGGTTGAGCCTTTTGATTAAGGGCATTGGGATGCAGGTGGGTTTAGTTGTCTATTAGATTATGAAGCTTGGTACTAGGATGGTTGGAGTTCTAATGCTGATAAAGGTTGTCAGGATTGTATATTGTGGGTACATTTCGTTTGCTACTCCAGGGAGAACTGAGAAGGCTAGAGTTAATTTATCTGGTACATGGACCTGCAGTTGAGTGTACGTACGACTGTATCTATATCCGGTTTCTAAGATGTACCAAATGTTGTTAGGAAGTCAGTGGCTCTTGTGTATGAGAATCATCATAATTTCTACCTGGTGAGACAATTTGTTCTAGGTATATGTGGTAACCAAATTTTGAATGATTGTTGCTTTTTATATATAATCCAGGTATTGAAATTCCTGTTTGCAAAAGTCTCAAATGTTTCTTCAATGTACGAGGCTTCTTTTATGGCCTTTTGCGGTTATGTAGCAGGCGGAAAGCATGGTTGTCTTTTCTTCTTAGCAGTCTTCCATCCATTAATAGCGATCTGCTTCCCATTTGCTAATGGTTGGGTTAGGGAATGCTTATGGTTGTGGAATGAATTCGGTACCACTATACACTACTTGGCGAGGATCCTGAACTGGATGGTATAGGAACGTTGTTTAGGGTTACAATTCATCGTGAAAACTAATTTGGATTATTAAGCTATAACTTTGTTTCATGTACAAATTAATAACTTTTACCCATTTCAGAAGCTCACATGTTTTTTTTTCTTATCGACAAACCAGTTGCACAAGATCTCAACTAGTGATGGGATTGATATTGAAGAATATCTGTACAGGACAGGGACATATCACCTTTATTAATTATTTTCTTTGCCTACTCCCAATTGTGGTTTGTTGAGTTAGTTGAGCGAGTTAAATGGCTGAACTTGGGTTGCTAGTCTTAGGTGATAGGAATGCAATTTCAAGCATTTTGGGCCACAATGGAATTGCACTTGAGATCTAAGATCCTGAAATGCCGATCAAGAGGAATGAGGAGGGAATCCGATAACTATGGTTTTGCCCATAGTTGCCTTGAATGCTGTACGCTCTGGTGCGAGCCTGCGAGGGACAGATTTGGGTTTGTGATTTGCCGCCTAGCGGAGATTCCGGTATGTAAGGGTTGTCACTAGTACATCTAATCCACCAATTCAAAACTTCACATATTGTAGACACTTGTAAAATGATTTAATTATAAGTGTTCTCTCTCTTCCCCCCCTCTCCCCACATGGGGCATCATCTTTGGATTAATCCCTCTTTCTCTCTTTTGTCCCTCTCTCTCTCCCCCCTTCTAGTTTTGTTCTAAAAGAGCTTCTCCATTATGGCAACCTCAAAAATCCTTCCATTTTCTTTAAAATTTGGTCTGTGAATCACGAAAATATGCAATACGATTGTGATAGCAGATGGGTTCGCTAAATTCACTAGATTTAGCGAATTGGTACGATAAAGTATCGAATTCTGGTTCGCGCAAATGAGTTCAGGGTACAGGGTACGCTGGGGGTGAGAGAATCGGTGACTATGGTTTTGCCAATTTGTTATTTATTCATAGAACTAGGTCTGAAAGTTCATTTACTATCATTTTATTTATTCATTTTTTGATCAGGGCTTTTATTCAGGAGTACATGCAACACAAGGTTCGCAAGTGGGAAAACACGGGTGAGCGGCTCGAGTGTGATACAACGCATGGCTCGCAGCTTGTGGCTTGCTAGTTGGCTGCAGGGCTTGAGCCGGCTTGTGAGCTTTTTGTTTTGGTTTTTGTTACTTATTCCTTTTTTTTCTCTAATTTGATTTTTTTAATTCTTTTTAAAATTCTAAAAAAGAAGCTTGTGGGTCGTGAAGTGGGTTTATGAGTATTATTTTATATAGTGAGCCAAAGTTGTGAGTCGTGCATTTTGGAGGTGAAAACTTTGGGAGCCAAAGGGTAGGCTTATGGGACAATGTGAAGGGGGATAGGCCCCGACTTGTGAGCCAAAAATTAGGCTCAACATTGCACATGCTCTAATTTATACATTAGGATGCCTGAAGAAAATATGACTTCCGTGCCAATAGTTTTTGCACGAATTTTAGTTTTAAGGTTGTTACATTGGCAAGCAATTGATCTAGTATGGTATACTTATAGCATGGCGAAACGGCATGTGATCGACACTTGGCAGGACAACATATGTGAACGGTGAACCCGAGTAATAGTCTCTTCTCGACTCTTCATTTTGTGTGAGACAGGATAATTTTTGTGTGAGACTACTGTGACGCGAAAGTTTCAGTGTATTTATCGTGATCTCTTTGTATTTAAAATAAGTCCTATTTTAGGATATGAAAGGGACTTGCAAATCTCATCTCATCCCATCTTATATGTATATGAAGGGAACAGAAGATTATATTTGCAACTGTAATTTTCTGGCTTGTTTATCATTTAAATGCTTTCTTTTCAGGATGCAGTTTTGTTGGTTTGATTGTCCTTTTTTCCTTAAATGATAAGGAAAAAGTAATATGATTATATAAAATGATGAAATAATCGGATGCATAGTTAGCATCGTATAGAAAGCCTATATACAACCCAAATACGAAGTATCCACAAAAGTCTGCTATATTAAAATTGGGAGTGCTAAACTTCGCATTGTCCCAAATGTAGAGTCTTGATAAAATTGCCTTCCAAGAGCTATAGAGGACTCTTAACACCCTCAAAAACTCCTCTGTTTCTTTCTCTCCGAATATTCCAAATTACTTGAGGTACAACCATGGCCGCCTTCTTTTTCTTCTTCTTTTTGGTCTTTTTCTTACCAAAGAAACCTCCTAAACTAAAAGATGGTTCCTAACCCAAGAAATGCCCAAGCACTCGGAAGCTATTCCCCGAAGTGCCCTCCTGAACTGAGAATGAAGCAACAAATGATCTGTTGATTCAAAATCCCCTTTGCAAATAAAGCACCGATTAACCAAGTTCTTCTCCTTTTTTGTAACTTGTCACTAGCCATAATATTCCCATGCGTAGCTTCCACTCTTTTGTTGATCTAATTGTCTTACTTTTTTATTGATTTTGTTCCATGCAGGTCATTGTCAAAAGGTGATATTCAAGCCATTGTGGAGGGAGGATGTCCTAAAATTCTTCGAAAAGTTATTAACTCAGCAAAACGGTTGAGAGTATATGTTGGATTGGATGAAAGTGATGTAAGTGGAACTTTTTCTTGATGGTAATGTGAGATGAGCAAATGTTATCCCTCTGTCTTATTGGTTTCTTGACGTGTTGAATTGGTTCCTAGTTGAGAACTTTTACCCTAACTCTTATGTACTAACGTGCCTATCTAAAGTTTTAGATAAAGAGATAGATACATAAAATGTGGTAGTAAGATGCTGAGTTCCTGATCCTTCATTTCAAATACGCTCAGAGAGACAAATAAACGTATTACAAATTTCATTGTAAACTTATTCATCATTGAGATTATCCCTAACTAAGCCCGTGGGCGACTCAAGCTTGTAAACAATGACTCATCAGAATAGAAGATGGGATGACCCAGAAGAGTACAACCTCCTAATGTCCTCTTTCAATTTGTCTCTCATTGATGGAGGTTAGTGGGGTACAATCTTCTTATGTCAATGATGGTTTTGTGGTGTGTAAAAGAGGACCGAAGAAGAGTTAGGTTCTAGGAATTTTGAAATTGATTCCTTGGGCTATTTGATGGAGTACTTGGAACTTGAAAGGAGAAAAGTCTATGGACTTTTTAGGGCAAAGCTGGGTCCTTTCAAGAATTTAGGCTCTATTTTTTGAGAATCTATACGGGTGGATTCTCTGTTCAATTGTCACTTAAAGTTGTCTTGTTTTGGATTCTGTAGATGATATTTTGCAGAAAAGTGGGCATGACGATTTTTGTAACTGCCCCATTTTTTAATTACTATTAAAAAAACTTCCTTTTTTGCCGGGGGGGGGGGGGTCCTGATCTAAAGGAACCTAGGATAACTGAGTTTTCAAAATGTCTTGGAGTTGCTCCATCTTATGCCATACTGCAGATCCTAGAGTTTTGTCTTTGGCTTTCATTCTCTTCATTCTGATGTGGAAAGTCAATTCTAGGTTTCTGCATGGGCATCTGTAGCCTGAAACGAGGACCCAGTAAGATTGAAGACAAGAATGACCAACATAAGTTGGTCACCTTCTGAATTGGAAGACCTTTGAGTAATTGGTTTCCTTCTAGTAAAATGTCTTACAATTTCTCCATCTTATGCCCCATTGGACAACAATATTGTTGTCTTTGGCTATCTCATGCTCTTTTAGGAAGGCCTAAACTGGGAACTCAGGCTTAGCTTAACCCATGGCATGGCCAACTCTAGCCTCAAAACATTGACTTGTCCAGATAGAAGACAAAATATTCAAAATAAATATTTCACTTTCCAATTAGGAAGATCGTAGAGTAATTGAGTTTCTTTTTAGCAAAATGTCTGACAATTGTGCCTCATAGGAAAACAGTTTTAGGTGTTTGGGTTTCTCATGCTTTTTTTTTTGAAAGTAATATGTGGTAATTCAAGGAAAAAAAATTACCAGTTCTTGGATTTCATCTTTCATCTTTCATCTTTTTGGAGGCCTTTTTTTTTTGGGGGGGGGGGGGGGAGGGGAGGAGGGGGTAGTTGATCTCAAAGTATAGCTGTATTGTGATTTAAAGAGCATTGCTTTTTCTATATGGGTGTTATATTCTTATTTGATATAAATGCCTTTTCCTATGCTACATTATTCTTAGTTCAGATCAGTGAATCCATTGGAATGATTTAAGACATTGCCCTTTCAGTACACTTTGGTACTGAGCTGCATTTGATGTTAATTAAAGGATCATGACTGTGCTTTTCTTTGGGGCAGATTTGCAGCTATGTGGGTAATCATAAATAATGACTGATGAGAAGTTATTGTGTAAGAATGTGTGCCTTCTGTATGAAATCAGCTTACATAATAATCAGCGGCCATACCATCAACAAAACTAGTGCGTGACCTTAAAACATTATAATGGCAACTCGAATCTATTAGATGATGTGAAGTCTAATCTGTTGACCAAACAATCATCATTTTACTTGCTGTAAGCAGTTTTTTTTTTTTTTTTCCTTTTAATGTCAGAACTATTCATCTGAATTCCTTTCCTTTTGCTTTATTTCTTTTAAGTACATTTTGTTGTACTGGCTTGATTTGAGCGCATTGTGGAGTCTTCCATGCCACCTTATGATTAAGGAATTGACAAAACTAAGTTTAGGCATAGAAGGGCAATCAAGAATAGAATCACTTAAGCTTAAGGTCACTGCTGAGGATTTTGCATATATGAGCAGAAGGGATGCTGGATATTTATTCTCTTAAGCGTGATATACTTGATGGGATGGATTGTTCACTTTGTGAAAGGGATGCTTGACGAGAGCTAGTGGCTGAAGAGTTTCGTAAAGCTCCTGAAGTGCAACCAAGAGTCTTGATGCTTGAAGGCAGATAATTGAGTTTTGATGTCATCTTGAACATCTTTTTGATGTATTTTTATTGTCATTTGGATGTTTTGAACCTTCTAGACAATTATTCAACATTTGCTACATATCTTTGGGTTGTGCCTCTGTTCTGGGCATGCAAGGTTGCTGCACAAGCCACTTATACTTCTAGAACATGCTCATAAGGCTTGCACAGAGGGGAATGGTGCTGGTTAATGGGAAGGGTTTAAAATTGGAAAGACGATAAAATGGAGTTAGTTAATGAATATTATGAGTTTAAGCCCATAATTGCACCTTTCATAATTTTCTTACACCAAAAGAATGAATTATGTGTTTTGCAATTTCTATATCTTTTGTTAGGAGGAGGAGTCTTGGACGGTCTCTCTATTTTGGCTGACTAGGGAACCACTATCACAGACTCACAATTATATCTCCGTGCAAAATTAATTTTAGCTTATAGGGTGTGATTATGTAAGCACTCCTTGTCGGTTGTTGGAAGGTCCCTTACTGCCTTCTGCATATTTAAACCTTCATGACATTCTCTAGATAATTTGGTTAGAAAGATAGGTTTGGAAGCCCCTTCCTAGAGCATCAGCATTGAGGAATCAAGACCTTGTATCTTTGGGCTACTTGACTTGTAAATTGTTTCTTTGTAGCATATTGGCTTCAATTCTGCATGTTCTGATCTTTTAATTGGGGGGGGGGGGGGAAACCATGGTGGGCTAGTAGCATTTTTTTTCCTTCTTGTCTTTTTATTTTTTTGGGTTGGGGTGGTGTTAAATTTCCTGTTGGTGGGTGAGACCGGGTTGGTTATGTGAAGGATGACCTGTCCTCAAACTCTGAAGAGGAGTTTCTATGCTTTCAAAAACTCTTCTGCTTGTCTCTCTCCAAATACTCCAAAAGATGACATCAAGTAGGCCATGGCTTCTTCGTCTTCTTCTTCTTAACTTTCATACCAAAGAAATCCTCCTAAGCCATGGTTCCTAATGGAATCAGGAGCAACCCAAGAAATGCCCAAGCAACTGCAAGCTAGATTCCAAAGTGCGGTCGCAAATTGACAATGGAGCAATAAATGATCCGTAGATTCAAAGTCTCTTTTACACTTGAAGCATCTATTCACCAAAATTTTCCCCCTTTTTTGTCAGTTGTCACACGTTCGTATGTTCTCATGTGTAGCTTCCCAAACAAAGAAAGAAACCTTTAAGGGGGCTAAAGACTTCCATAAGAGCTTGCAAGGGAAACCTTTTTGAGAATGAACCACTCATGGTGAATACTTCCTATCAAGAAGCTTCAAATAAAAAGATCTAACAGTGAAGCACCCATGAATGATTAGATCCCACCTTACCATATCAATTGAAGATTCTCCTAGTTTGGCCTCGTTAAGCTTATTAAAAAAGCTTACCAAGGAATCATCATCAACAAATCCATCTTGAACAAAAAACAGGTGCCCAAATATTGTTACCAGAAACTTGCTCCTGATAATCAATAACAGAGGCATTTCTGTCCATCGCCAAAACATAAAGGCTAGGGAATATGTCTTTTAAAGGAATCTCGCCGCACCAGCGATCATGCCAAGCAAACATTGTAGAACCATCACCTACTTCAAAGGAACAGTGTGGAAAGAATCTTCCCCAACCTCTGGAGATATATTTCCAAAGACTACACCCATAAGAGCCTTCACAATAGAGGGAAACCATCTGAATCTATCGCTCCCATATTTGATGGTAACTACCTTTCTCTACAGATTGCCCTTTTCATTCATAAATCTCCACAACCACTTGCCAAGAAGAGCCTCGTTAAAGAGTCGCAAGTCCCTTATACCTAACCCCCTAAATACAGTGGTTGCTTCACAATGTTCCATCTCACAAGATGATACTTGAAGTCACTTCCAAAAGAACGCCAAAGGAAATTTCTCTCGATTGCTTTTAATTTATTGGCCACTGAAGAAGGTAAGCGAAAGAGAGAGAGGAAGTAAGTCGGGATACTTGAGAGAACACTCTTGATGAGAGTTAATCCATTTTGAAAGGTATATAGACTTCTATCCAGAAAGTCTTTTCCCAAATTTCTCGACAATTGGGTCCCAAATGGCTTTCTCCTTAGATTTAGCGCTGAGAGGGAGGCCTAGGTAAGTAGTCAGAAAGGCATCAACATTGCAAACTAAAACACCTACAAGCAGTTGCAAGCAGTTGAATATTGTACATATGTCCAATAGGCAGCATAGAGCTCTTTGCCTAGTTAACCCTCAGACCCGAAACCGTCTGAAACCAAGTAAGCACACTTCGAAGCTTCCCCATATGCTCACAATCATTTTCACGAAAAACAATAGTGTCGTCCGCAAAAAGAAGATGAGAGACACTCATAGTTGTCGTACTCGAGCGGCCCACTTGAAACCTAAATATAAGCCCTGCAGTAGACATCGAATCAATCATCCTTGTAAATACCTTCATGACCAACAGAAACAGAAGGGGGGATAAAGGGTCACCCTGACGAAGACCTCTAAAAGCCGAAAAGAACTCCGTTGGAGAACCATTGACAAGAACTGCAAAGGATGTAGAGGATATGCAATTGCGGATCCATCCAATTCACTTTTCCCCAAAGCCAATTCTCTTCATGACATATAACAAAAAATCCCGGTTTACATGATCGTAAGCTTTCTCAATATCCTACTTACAAACGACTCTCGGCTTTCCCAACTTGGCCCTAGAATTAATAAGCTCATTTGCTATGAGCACCGCATCAATGATCTGATGGCCTCCAACAAAGGCATTTTGGTTCTCTAAAATAAGATATCCAATGATGCTTCTTAACCTTCAGGCTAAAACCTTGGAAAGCAACTTATAAATGCAACCAGGCAAGCAGATTTGCCAAAAGTTCCTAATATTTTCAGCATTTGCTTTCTTAGGAATAAGACCAATAAAAGTGGCATTGAGGCTGGCCACAAATCTTCTTGAAGAGAAAAACTCAGCAAACATTCTCATCACATCTCCACTGACAGTGTCCCAATTGCCTTGAAGGAATGCCATAGTCATATTGTTAGGTCCGGGGGTCTTATCCTCATAGCAATCTAGAAGGGCTTAAATGCCTTATCAGAGTCTCATAACAAGGGCAAAGGCAAACTATCAACTTTAGGTCTCCACGATTCTAACTCGGAAAAAAGAGATTTGTAGAAGTTGTAGATTGCAGATTTTATATCTGGCGGAGCATCATATTGAACCCCATCCACCATCACAAAAGACAGAGTTAAACTTTCTACGCATAGTAGCTACCCTATGGAAGAATTTGGTGTTATGATCGCCTACCTTAAGCTATAAAGCGCTCAACTTTTGGCCCTGTTTGGCAAACAGCTGTTAGCTGTTTGTATTAGCTGGTAGCTGTTAGCTGTTTGAGTTAGCTGTTTGTATTAGCTATTTGAGTTAGCGGTTTATTGAAAAACTGTTTGGTAAAATTAGCTGTTTCTGATAAAGTTGTGAGACAAAAAGCTAATTCTTCAAAAAGTTCTTCCAAAAAGCTCATGGAATTAGCTTTTTCAAATTAGCTTTTTGGACTCAAAAAGCTCTTTTAAAAAACTCTTTCACCAAACACCCAAATTAGCTTTTTTACTTGGTCAAAAAGCTAATTTTGGTCAAATAAGCTCTTTTTGGCTAAAAAGCTCTTCAAAAAGCTCTTTGCCAAACAAGGCCTTTGTCTCTAAGAGATTTCCTCAATCAAAATAATTTTAGCCCAATTCTCTTTTGCATCCCTTCTTTGTTGAATTTCAACGCTAGTAAGGCTAGAATCTCTTCTTTCATACCGAGAGAATATATAATTCCCAAAAGATTATACTTTTGAGTCTTGATGTCTCCAAACACATCCCTATTCCACTTCTTAAGTTTCTCTTTGAGAAACTTAAGCTTATTTGCAACAATATAACTAGCAAAACCGTCAACTAGAGCCTCTCCCATCACTCTTTGATAAGATCCGAGAATCCCTCAAATTCCAACCATATATTCTCAAACTTGAAAGGAGTCCTACTCCTTTCTAGCCTCGTCCTCTCAAGACAAATAGGAAAGTGATCCGAGATAGGTCTGGACAGCCTTTTCTGAAACATTTCTAGACAATATAACTAGTGAAACCGTCAATGCTAGTAAGGCTAGAAGGATGGCCTGTCCTCTCTAGCATAGAGATGTCATCTTCTAATGTTATTGGTGGTGATTGATAATGTGCAGTCCAGCCCGCTCCTAGTGATGTAGAATGATTTAGCGAGAAAAAGACTTCATTCTTAATTTTGCTCTAAGACCACGTTGATTTAGATGTGAAAGGCTTAGTGAGAAGGCAGGAGGATTAGAAAGGTGAAGACTGAGGCGTAAGAGTATAGAGATTAGTGATGATAGGTGATTGCATATTTTTTAAAGTGTAATCATAGTATGACATAAGAATATCCTAAAAGTATCTATCTATAAAACTCTGAAAGATTTGGAAACATATGAAACACTGCCTAAGTCAATTTTTATTTTTGGGCTACTTAACTTGTAAATTGTTTCTTTGTGGCATATTGGCTTTACTTCTGCACGTTCTGATCTCTTAATTGGAAACAAAACCAACCCCATAGCGGGCTGGCAGCATTTTTTTTCCTTATTTTCTTTTTTTTTGGGTTGGGGGGTGTCTGTTAAATTTTCTGCTGGTGGGTGAGACTGGGCTGGTTAAAGGATGACCTGTCCTCTCTAGCATAGAGATATCATCTTCTAATGTTATTGGCGGTGATTGTTAATGTGCAGTCCAGGCCTCTCCTAGTGATGCAGAATGATTTAGCGAGAGAAAGACTTCATTCTTAATTTTGCTCTTAGACCACATTGATTTAGATGTGAAAGGCTTAGTGAGAAGGGAGAAGGATTAGAAAGGTGAAGACTAAGGCATTGGAGTAGAGAGATTAGTGATGATAGGTGATTGCATATTTTACAAAATGTAATCATAGTATGACATAAGAATATCCTAAAAGTATCTATTTTTAAAACTCTGAATGACTTGGAAGCATCTAAAAGACTGCATAAGTCATTTCTTACATAAAACAAGAAATTATGTAGTATGTACTCCTAAACACCCCTACAAAACCTGGTTTGGCTACTTTAAATATGTTATCAATATGTGTATGAAGATGTGTACAAATATCAATTGTCATTGATGAGTTCACTAGTGGAGTTCAAGTTGAGGTATTGGGGCGTATCCCTTTGTCAATGATAGTGTTTTGACCATGTGATCAGAGGAGTTAACGCTAAAATAGAGCTGTGGCTATCTTGGTCGAAGACTCAGTACCTAAATGTAAAGTTCACTACAGGGATAATCTTTAGTTTTAAAAAGCGTGAGGCGCATAGGGTCCTAAAGCATGAGGCGCAAGGCGCGAGGCGAAGGCGCACACATCATGGATGCGAGGCACACTTCTATGCAAATTTTTTTAAAGTATTTCATATTTTACAAAGCATATTTTGCAGAAACAAGTTAGATAAATGCATTAAAAATGTGATTAGACATCAATATAACTACTAACACCGCAAATAACCTTAAGATATGTTATTTTATCATCGTAATTCCCCAATACATGTACTTACTGTACCAGTTTAGCTCACCTTTTAGCTATCAAGGAAGGAAAAGAAGAAAAAAGGTAAAGGCAAGGCTAAGAAAAAGAAGAAAAAGGGGGAAGATATAGCTTCGCAGCCTTGCTGCACACCTTATCCCCTCCGAGGTGCTAACCCGGTCGCCTCATGCCGAGGTGCGTCTAGGTATGCCTCAGGTGGGGTTTTTTAAACTAAGGGGATACTAAAAGGCCACTAATGGGGAATACTAGAATACCATAGGTTGAGAAGTTGAGATGCTTGGGCTCCATCATAAAGGTAGAGAGGAG
>JAKOGI010000807.1:0-5000 GCA_029747015.1 Carnegiea gigantea | reverse complement strand
TATTTTTAAGGGTATGATGGCTTGCATTTAGGTCTTCCTAAACCCCAGCAAGACAAGACTTACCGTGGGAGGAGTATCCTTTTTTTTTGGACGAGTAATCAAAAAATTGCGAAAGTAAAGTAACATAAAGAAATGACTTTTAAAGTACATAAACATCTTCTAGATTCGTGAGTGGCGACTTTTGGCTCTCCTATTATTCTTCATGTTGGTTTTCTTACTTTATGATTAATTGATTGGAAGTGGAGTGGAGTGGAAAAGCAATAGTTTGGACATGACTTGCTTTCTTTCACATGTCTTTTACAAAATCAGTGGCCGGATAACTAAGGCCCTGTTCTTTTGTTGGTAAATCCAAATTTATTAACCTCAACCCATATCAACTTGTTTCAACCCACTTCACGAACTTCAATAAAAAAATACCAACTTCAATCTACTTCAACCCACTTCAACCCACTTTCCACTATTTTAACCAACTTCTACCCATCATACGGGGGGGAAAAAATTCAACCCACTTCAACCAACTTCAACCAAGTTCAATGCACTTCAACTAATTTCAACCCACTTCAACCCAAAAAAAATACCCACTTCAAGCTGCTTCGATCCACTTCTACCAATCTCAACCAACTTCACCCATTTACTAGTCCATATTTCCCAACGAAAAGAACAGGCCCTAAAGGAAGCAAGTGTAAGTGCTTAGATTGAAAATGCTCTTGCATCTTGAGTAGAAAATACTTGATAAGATATCAGCTCCCATCCCCCTCTTTCAGAATGTTAGACGGTGGCTTGTCTGATGAAATGAGCAGTACTTTTTACTGCTTTTCCTGCTTTAGAGGAGTACGAGCTCTCATCACTCTTGTACTGTTGCTCATCACTCTTGTAGTTTTGCTCAAAATTCTTGGTTATTTGCTTATTTCTTTCCTGTTTTAGTGTTTTACTTTCTCCTGCTCTCGGATGATTATGTTGATCTTAGTAGTTATGGCAAGAGATTTCACCATCATGTATTCATGATTCTTTTTTCTTTTTTTGGTTTTTTTTTTTTGTTTTTGACTTCTTAGCATGAGTAACTCCATGGAAGGTGGGAGTATTATCCCACTTGTCAGCTCACTAGTTGGGAGTGCAGATGGCAGCCTTGGTCGCTTTGATGCCTAGTCAGATTCTGATGACCGTGGTCCTTAGCATGCTTGAATAGTAATTGATAACAAGTTAACAACATTGGGCGATTTTAACAACATAGAGAAGTCTGTTCTTGTTAGGACTTATTGAGTTGATTAATTGCTGATTGTGTTTCTTCCTTTATCTAAATGTCTGATTGCTCTGTTGCAGTTTAGGATTTGAGATCTTAGCATCTCCGTAATTGTCTCTGCTACTTGCTTAGTTCCTTATTCAGTCTTAAGTTAATTTTGGTTCAACTATTTAATAAAATGCAGGTGTGTAGTGCTTGCTGTCTGCGAGGATCTTGTGATCGAGCGTATGTGACACTCAAGGAATCTGAACAAGATGCACGAACAGTAGACCTCGTGCGACTCTTGCTGTTCTATGCACTAGACCCGTTGGTCATTTCAGGAGCTTTGGGCTCTCGACAAGTTGATCACGTCAATTCATCTGCTAGAAAACTGCTCAGAAAGTTGACCGACTTGAGTGAAGCTTCTCCAGCTCTGGCTCCTCTGCAGCCCTCTGTCAAGGACTCCTATCAGAAGAAACAAATTGTTCCCAGTAAGGACGCTGTAATGGCTCAGAACATTGAAACAAATAAGGGCAGTAAGAATGCTGCAATGACTCAGAACGTTGAAATGAAGAAGGCCGATTGGGTGTGTCCACAGTAAGTCTTCTTTGGATCTGCTTCCCTTGGATGTATTTATTTGCGTACGCTTTTTAAGGCTTTCCGGTGTTCACGGATCGGTTATAATGAAAAGCTCATGGAACCATTCAGGATATATTGTTTGCCATGTGCCCCTAGATTAAAAAAGCCCGAGGCGCGAAAAAGCGCAAGGGGTCCTGGGGCCAAGGCATAGGCTTTGAGGCAAAGTTTTGAGCTTTTTAGATGCAAAAAAAAGCCTGAAAATCTTTCCCAAACCATATCTATTTGAAAATAAGCTAGATAATGACATCAAATAAGTGATTTTCACCAACCAAAAAAAAAAGGATCGATTAAACATCACAAAATACAATTAAACCATTATACACAGCTCGATTGGATTACTATAAATTGAAGCCCAAAAACATAAGACATGGTCCCCGCCTGCCAGGCAGAGAGAGAGAGAGAGAGAGGTTAACAGGCCAAAAAAAAAAAAAGAAAGCAAGGGTTCGGTACCATTGTAGACTATATCAGGCACCATTTTTGACCTCCTTGAAGCTCAAAAAAGAAGGGAACAAAAAAAACCTTCCATGACTATCGAATAACAGAGAAGGAGGACGATGAAGAAGGAAATCTGAAAGAAGAAATGAGAACAAAGCAGCTTGATTAAAAGGTTCCCGCAAAGAACAAGAGGGGTTGAGGCCCCTTGAAGGGTTTTTTCTTTTTTCTGTTTTTTTTTTTTTCCAAATGGTCTGTTATGATCTATAAAGCGTAGGCTTCGTGGCCTCTATGCCTTGGTAAAATGCCAGAAAAGTGCGGGCTTTAAGAATGGGCTGCCCCTAAACCATTCCAAGGCTCAACAAGGTGGGCTTCGGGCTTTTTTGCGCCTAGGCGTGTCGCGAGCGCGCTTTTTTAAACACAGCATGTGCCAAAGCCCCATGATAAGTAAACTATGGATTGAATAGGAGAAAATATAACCCAGTTTATAATGTAAGGCAGTTAAGGTACCTAAGTTGATGATGCAGCAAGCAGGCGCATTCCCCCCCCCCCCAAAAAAAAAAAAAAAACCAAAACCCAAAAAAAAGTAGAAAAAAAGGAATGGGAGCACTAAGTAGGTCCATATTTAAAAATCATCGATCATGAAATGACTATAGCAAAATAACTCCTAAAATAGATGAAATTAGTTTAGTGTAGTTAATCCCATTCTGCTATGACCTACTACCGTGATGACTTTGTTCTTACAATATGTACGAGCAAGGGCTAGAAGGAGGGTGGTGGGAAGGGTTGTTTGGGGAGAGAATATTCTCGATAGTTTTTCAAATCCTGGCCTTACATTAGCTTTGATGCTACACGTGATTTGCTCTTGTTTTCAAATGTCCCTTCACTTTCCCTAGATATCTTTCATCACGTGCTCAGACAGTGCACAAGCGTGCTTGCACTAACTTTTCTGGTTGCATTGTGATTCATTGATTATTTGATTCATGTAATTTTGACGAATGTCTGGATACGTTTGCTAAATTGCTAAATGTAGTTCCTCGGATTGGCTTGCAGATGCAGTTTCGTGAATTTCTCAAGAAATGTACAATGCCGGAAGTGCCATGCAGGGAATCCTAAGGGTGTGAACTCCCGTCAAGTTGAAATGAAGGCAGGCGATTGGAATTGCCCCAAGTAAGTTGTGTTTCACTATGCTAAATGACCATGTGTTGGCGTATTTGATCAGAACTATTTCGCTAGATTGTCCTATGACGATGCACCTCAATTTTTTGGAAGTCTAGGTTGTCATTGTTATAGTCTAATAATAATAATAATAATAATAATAATAATAATAATAATAATAATAATTATTATTATTATTATTATTATTATTATTATTAATTAACTAATTATTAAATAATTATTAATATTAATAACTAATAATTATTATTATTCTTGATATTATTAATTATTATTTTTATTATTAATAATTATTGTTAATACTAATAATTATTAATTTTATTATAATTATTAATAATTTTCATTAATAATAATTATAATTATTATTATAATATGAATATTAATAATAATTATTATTATTAATGATTAATATAATTATTAATATTAATGTTAGTATTAATATTAATAATAATTATTAATATTACTATTAACAATTATTATGATTATTATTATTATTAATATTAATAAGACTTATTATTGTAATTTTTTAAAATTATTATTAGTTACGATGATGATGATGATTATTATTATTATTATTATTATTATTATTATTATTATTATTATTTTGATGATGATGATGATGATGTTTATGTTACACAAATCATTAACATAATTAATATCAATGTTCTTACTCCATTCCACTCATTTTGACTCCTTGCCACTCTCACATACAACAAATCACTCCTGCCCACTTCTTTCCACTTCCACACGTGCCATATACCCACGAAAAGAATAGGGCCTTTATGTGTGAGGATGGCTAGGAGGAGGGTGGTGGGGAGGGTTGTTTGGAGAGAGAATATTCTTGATAGTTTTTCAAATCTTGGCCTTACATCAAGTTTGATGATACATGTTATCTACTCTTATTTTCAAATATTTCTTTACTTTCCCTAGATATCTTTCATCACATGCTCATAAAGTGCACAAGCGTGCTTGCACTAACTTTTCTAGTTTCATTGTGATCAATTGATTATTTGACTCATGTAATTTTGATGAATGTCTGGATACGTTTGCTAAATTTAGTTCCTTGGATTGGCTTGCAGATGCAGTTTCATGAATTTCTCGAGAAATGTACGATGCCGGAAGTGCCATGCAGAAAATCCTAAGGGTCAGAACTCCCGTCAAGTTGAAATGAAGACAGGCGATTGGAATTGCCCCCAGTAAGTTGTATTTCACTATGCTAAATGACCATGTGGTGACGTATTTGATCAGAGCTATTTCGCTAGATTGTCTTATGATGATGCACCTCATTTTATTTTATTTTTTGGAACTCTTGGTTGTGTCAGTTGTTATAGTAATAAAGAATTTATATTAAAAGGTGCAATAAAGATTTTAGCGAAAAGAACCTGTCTATGGAGTAGTAGAGAATGAATAGTCTAAGCTCCAATGCAACCAGCCTCTCTGAAAGTGAGATTTCGCTGCTACATCTGAACACCCCCCCCCCAAAAAAAAGGGGGAAAAAAGAGGAAATAATAACTCGTTTCCTAGGCAGGATTAT
>JAKOGI010000806.1:400000-404560 GCA_029747015.1 Carnegiea gigantea | reverse complement strand
ATACATATATACACACACACACACACATATATATATATATATATATCTGTGTGGGGGGTTATGTGTGTGTATATACATATATTTTTGGAAAGAAACGGACAGAATTTCATCTACAAATTGACCATATTCCAGGCTTAAAGCCATACATTACTTCCCTGCAACAAATTATTAAAGTACAAAAGATATTTGCACGCTCAACGGGCCACATGCCCAGAGTACACCAAGTATACATCTCAACGGATTACACATCCGTAGCATTGGGGTTTACATCCAAAAATTAAGAAAATAGGATCAATGTTTATGTCGCATACATGGTCGATGAGTTTAAGTGATATGATTGATGTTTAAGGCTTATGATGTCGGTATGCTGTACGTAACTCAATTTATCTATCAATGCTTACACATTTTAAATCAATGTTGGTATGATGTACCTAAATCAATGCTAGTATACCAATCAACATACCGTATTGTAAACCTTAAAACCTTTACCTTAAAACAATTCCACCAAAACTACTTGTGATCCTCAGGGGCGTCTCTCCAACACGTGATTGCGTCCTTGTAGTAAGTTCGAATGGTCTCAGATATGGCTCATGCGACATCTTGATGATCAAACCTATGATTGAGCATTGCCCACAAATTAGATGAAAACGCAGTATACCTCGGGGTCGTGCATTTTGAAAGTGAATGACACCTACCACATGTCGGTGTTAGGTACAAGTCGTACCCTTGTCAATTGCGTGCTAGGTAGAGATGGGAAAAGCTGACCCGACACGATTACCGACCCGAACCCGACACGAAGTTAAGTGAGTTTGGGTATAAATTTTCGATCCGTTTAATTAAATAGGTTGATACATTCAACCTGTTTAAGTAAATAGGTTAGGTTCACGTTGAGATTTTCGACACGAAAAAGTACCTATTTAACCCGTTTAATTAAATGAGTTAAATAACTCAACTCATTTTTTTATTTGTCATTTATCTATTTATTTTTATTAGATAATTAAGAATATAAAAATTTTTAAAAATTGTGAATTATGACGAATCAGGGAAATTCTAAAGAGTAACTATTTAATGTGATATGTAAACTTAATTTCTAACACTATAATTACGTATTAGTTGAAGATATTAAATATGTAAATGGTTAATTTAGTGACTTGTCCATCTTAAACGGGTTAAACAGGTCAACCCATTTAAAAATTAAAGGGGTACAGGTCAAGGTTTTTCAACCCGTTTAATAAACGGGTTAGGTTTAGGTCGAGAAATTTTCAACCCGTTTAAGTTCGACACGAACACGAACACGAACCCGACCCGACACGACCTATTGCCCAGCTCTAGTGCTAGGGCCCTCCAGCGGAAACTCTGGAGGTTGCGTCTCCTGAGAGTCATACTAGGTAATGGCGCTGCTCGAACCATCCATGCATACCTACTCCTGCGCAATGTTAGGTAAATCAGTCAGCTGAGTGCATGCATTTAACTTAGAAGATTGTATGCCAAATGACACTAAATATGATACACTTAGCAATGTTGGACATTATGCTATGAAGGTGACAAAATGCATGAATACATTTGAGCATCAAGCAATACGCACTCCTACATGAGAACATGTTATTCAAATAACATAACAAATACAGGAAGAAACAGCAACAGAATTTTGCATACATTTAAAATACTCAACACAAATTTCAACACATAACAACACAAGCTGCGCATAAATTAGTCATCGATGTGCACTACATGAGCATTGAATCGGTGAAATAGTCATCATCATCCTCATAATCATTATCATCGTCTTCTTTGAAGAACCCCTCATGCCAATCATCTCCACATCCACCATCGATGGCATCAATCTCCTCGTTCACATTGTCATCTGTGTCATTTTCCTCTTCTTGAATGATATCAACATCGTCATCTACATCACATCTCCTAAATTTGGTGGGTTGTCATTTTCATCTATTTGGAATGGTGTATCCTCTTCCGGCGCATCTATTATTGACCTTGGTTTCATTTTCAACACTGCCCACTATTCCTTTTTATTGTTGTCTTTCATAGGATAAGGCATGAAGCAAACTTAGGTAACTTAACTTGCAAGGACAAATAGATCATACTTGGGATATTCCTTCGTGTGATTGACAGCAACCAATTTGTATGTATCATGAACCACAACGCCATTAACGCAGTCATACTAATCACACTTAAACAAGATCGTCTTATATGGATGAATATCCCCAACATAGTGCAACTCAATTACATTCTGGAGATTGCATAATATTCCTTTCCATCTATTCCTTTCACGCACACACCGTAATTCATTGTTGACTTGCTTTTCCCATATTCATATGTATAGAAGTTGAAGCCGTTGATGTAATAATGATCCCAACGACGAACATGCCTTTTAGGGCCATATGCAAGTGCTCTTAGGATATCGTTGTTGAAGTTGGACTGCAAGACCTACATGGCCATCGTAACCACAAATGGTCAAATATGTTGTCATTATCGTTATACTACAAAAATACATCCTCAATTTAAGGAAAACACATTATTGAAACACGTACATATGCTTTGAACCATTCTGGAAATCCTTCCTCATACTTTGGCTATACATCCGCGACCCGAACCCGAGGGTTCTGTTGGACCATCTCGACCTCAAACATCCTACACAATGTAAGGAGAACAACATGTAATTGTGTTTAATGCATATACGTTTTCCTCCATATGTAATACAGAAACTTACCGTTCATGTTCTCCTAATAACCCACAATTCGATAGCACCTATGCATGTGACAATCGATGATCCAAATGATCCAAGAACTGCGCACTGCCCTCATTCAGGGCATATCCAATGTTACCGGAGAAAATGTCTGGAAGATTGGCATCAGATTTGTCCTAGTCAATATTCATCACACTTCTGGGCAAATCCCGTCCCCTGACATCAACACTATCATCAAAATGATTTGAAATGAGTTCGTTATCTCTTCCATTAAGTATGTATAGCAAAGTGAAGGCTCAGCACGTGCTTTATTGCATACTTTCCCCTTTAAATGATGAAGAAACCTGTAATCCAATAAATTGAAATGTCATTTGTATACGCAACTTCAGATATGATTTCCATGAACCATATTATACCTTTTATAGTCATTCATCCATTGATATTGAACCAGGCCTCCAAGTTTCAGTTCCGTAGGTAAGTGGATAGGTAGATGCTCTACTACATTGAAGAACGCAGGGGGAAAAACTCATTCCAACTTACATAATATTTCTGCAATGTTATTCTCCAAACAGACTATGTCATCAACATGCAACTTCGAGGAACAAAAATCTTGAAAGAACTGGCTGAGCTTAGTTAGCACACTCCAGACATTGGTGGGTAAGAGATCTCTGAAAGCCAGAGGTAACAAAAGCTGCATGAAAACATGACAATCATGGCTTTTCAGGTTATGCAGTGAAACATTTCTCACATCCACACACTTACTCAAGTTCTAGGCATAACCATCTGGGAATTTCAGTTTACAGATCCATTCACACACCACCTTTCTGAGCTCCTTCTGTAGAACAGATGGAGCTTGTGGCATAACTTCTCATCGGCTTCCTTCGCCAGCTTCAACAACGCGAACATTAAGTCTCCTACATGTACAATGAGTAATCATGTCCTTCCTCGCGTTGAGGTCATCTTTTGTTTTATCCTTCACACTCATCGCCGTGTTAATTATTTGCTCGAAAACATTTTTCTCAATGTGCATGATGTCAAGGTTGTGCCGTATTAATAACTTGCTCCAAGAAGGGAGTTTCCAAAATATGCTACGTCTTGTCCAATTGTGAGACTGTCCGTAGCCATCCACTTTTTTCTTGTGATCTGATGTCATTGGGAGTGAAGACACATGACTCCAAACCTGCTCCCCGGTCAACAAAGAAGGAGGTTCAGAATGGTCCTCCCTATTTTTGTAAAATGTAGATTTATTACGTCGAAATCTATTATCCTTTGGGAAAAATTGGCGATGACAGTCAAACCAGGATTGCTTGTTTCCATGGGCTAGCCTGAATGCTTTTGTATGTTCCATACAATAGGGGCATGCTAATCTTTCAGTAGTCATCCAGCCAGAGAGCATGCCATAAGCAGGGAATTCACTCACAGTCCAAAGCATGGCAACTTTCATTAAGAAATTTTACCTTAGGGATACATCATATGTGAGTATTCCTTCATTCCACAGTTGCACTAGTTCTTCAATAAGAGGTTGCATATATATGTCCAGATTTTCTTTTGAATTCTTTGGACCGGGAATGAAAAGAGCAATCAACATGAACTATCTTTTGTTACGCTTCCATGGGGGCAAATTATAAGGGGTCACAATCACTTGTTAACATGAATATGTTTGACCGTAATAGCCAAATGGTGAGAAGCCATCAGTGCACAAGCCTAACCGTATATTACGTGATTTGGCAGCAAACGAAGGATAGGAAGCGTCTAGATATTTCCATGCCTCACTATCCGATGGATGTGCCATGACCCCAAGAGGGCGCTTGTGCTCATGGTATCATCTCATACTCTCAGCAGTTTTCTTTGTTGTA
>JAKOGI010000806.1:382500-395000 GCA_029747015.1 Carnegiea gigantea | reverse complement strand
AATGTAAGTGTGCATAGGACAACAGTGGGGAAATATTTAACAAACTTAAATAAGCGTGGCAACCAACTATTTCTCCACGCTTGTGTGTGTGGCGATTGCATGTCTGGCCACCCCATATAAGCATGGCAAGCTCCCACCGTTTAGATAGGAGCATCCCCTTTTTTCCCCCAAATTTGCAGGAATAAAAAACGGAGCTTTAAAAAGTGGTGCCCTTGTAACTCATACTTGTGTACCAATTGTTGCCAACCTACAAAACTGGGAATACACAAATACCACAAGCTTGAATAATTGAACATTACAAATTAGAAATTGCATAATTTTCGTGCTTTTTATATACATAAACCAATGTATATTATCACTACTTAGAGTAGAATAATACATACTAATGAAACAAATAAGTATTGTAACATTGCTGATAAGACATACACCATGCACAATATATTTCCCCTCACACACACACACACACACTCACACAAAGCTACAAGAACCTCTAATATGCCAATCTCAAATTTCTTCATTATACTCCTCTTGACTCATAGTTGCTTCCAGAGACCTATAAAATCAAAAGGGATGCAATAGTTAGTGATTGACACTAGATAGTTACGATATGTAGAAATTTTGATGTATGACTTAAATTCACAAGAGATGAATACAAGAATGTGGATCTAGTATATTAGACTAATTTCTCCCTCTCAAAATCATGTCACAATAGCCTGTCGAGTAGTAAAACCACAATATCCAGTCATATTTTCTTCCTAGCATAGATAGGAGCACTTTCATGGACATATAAGAAGTTATGACTCCATAACAGAATAATCTTTACAATCCTACAAAGTCTTTTTGCTGCCTCTCAAAACATTGTCATAATAAAACATAATGGACATGCTCAACTCCGAGGAAGGAGACAACATAGATCATATATACAAACTATTGTGCCTCAGTTGGCAACACTGCTTGCATTTAATCCTACACCACATTGCAGGAACACAACTTATGAGCTATAGTCATCAGATGCTTATCTAAAGTAAACATAAAAAACAGTTTTTAGAACATTTATAGTAAACGAACTCCATATTGCCTTGCATTCCCTGTAAAATTACTCAGCTTTAATTAAGTCTGGCAGCAAAAACAAATCTTTGAAAAAAAAAAAGAAAGAACTCTCCTAGAACATATAAGAAACTGTCAGCTCCAATCAAAATAGTGCACAGTAATCTGCATGGTTTTGAATACGATAAAATCAATTCAAATCTAAGTAGGTTTAGGTATTTTCCCACATGCCTGAACAGCTTGACATCAGTAGATAGATCTGACCAGGTTCAATTATTTGCTGAGAAGTCTAAAGTTGTTCAGAACAATTTCAACCAGCATTGAATTGTTCAGAACATGCAAGTATCACCTAATGTAGGAGCTGAGAGGTGTACAGGCCATATGCAATATCAAGTTGCTGCCTTCAACCATCAACATTAGTTAGCAGTATGTTTTTGCACTGGTTGATTCTTACCCAATGACAAAAATTAGTTATACGTCGCTATATTTGGACACCAACAGAGAGCTCCTTGTTCATCTTATTCCCGACCTGTGATCAACACAAAGCATAGCAAAACCAAAGCCTAATCATCATTTGTAATCTAATTTCAGCACAATATAATAATCCAATTTCAAACCATCCCCTTGATAAAATTATTTAAAGCAACGTCAGTTGAGTTTTATATAAATGAGAACATCACCTTGAAATGCAACTATTCATTAAAGAAAGTAACTCTCTCCGGAAAGTTATATGCCTATTTCACCATTTGCTATTCATAGAGATGAGATGCAGGGAAAATGGTTCCATTAACGCAATGTATGTACTTTGTGGTCGAAACACTAGATTCCGCATTTCTATTATGATTTGACTAAATGTAAACATTATATTTTCCAACATGAGAGACACTAAAAGCAGTAAGTAGAACAATAGAAGAACACTTGTGTAGAACCTTCAAAACTAATGATAAATTGATAACCAAATTCAATTGAAGACCAATTATCAAGGACCTACAAAATGCAGTAAGGTCTGACTGAACAGAGCTACTATGGATGATCAGATTAGCGAATCAAAAAAAAAGTAATAAACATGTCAGAGTCATATAGACCAAAGCAAGCAAACCTTATTGTGAAATGACTAGAAAATAACACCCATTTTCCTTCTTTCTCACTTGAAATTGTGGAGTATCGATTGACTTGAACTCAGATCATGCGTCATTCTCATCGAAGCAGCCTCTGTGACGAATCAAGTGTAACCCAAAGTCAAATAGGATGAAAAATCGACAGAGCCCTAGGTGACTGAAGAAAGCAATAACAGAACAGGAAATTAAGGGGGATCGAGTAACTCGGACTCACCTGAGGACCGATGTTCCCTCTTTACCGCGATGAACAATTAGTTTCCGATGGAATATAAATTAGGGCTAGCCAAGGAGGATGAACAGAAAACTAGGACATTGGAAGAGAATTGGTGAAGGCGCAATTGTGCTGCCTCACATTTGATTTTCCTCTGCTCATAATCATGGCTACACGGAGAGTTTTATACACAAGATTTCAACCTCCCAACTTAAAGTCAGTAATACCAAGCACTGTATAATAATTATGGCAAATTAATAACTACCCAAAAATATCAATTTTACTGGATAATACTCCCCTCAAATTCGAACATGCAAATCAATAATGCCCAATTTGCTATGTAAATACCAGAATTGGTTCTGTCCAAGAGCCCTGGTGAAGATATCCGCATGTCGTTGCTTGGTAGACACATAAAGAACCTCGAGGTCCCCGAATGAATTTTTTCTTGAACAAAGTGACAATCTATCTCGATATACTTAGTGCGTTCATAAAAAAGGGGATTTTTGGCAATATTAATTGCTGCCTGGCTATCGCAGTACAATTTCATAGGTTCTGAGAGAAAGACACCAAGAGATGCCAGCAATGACTTCAACCGCAGTAACTCACTCGTGGTTGCAGCCATAGATCGGTATTCTGCTTCTGCAGAAGAACGGGAAACAACATTTTGCTTCTTTGTCTTCCACAATAGAGGAGACCCACCCAGAGCGACAAAATATCCGGTTAAAGGAGGCCGTGTCAGATGACATGCACCTCAATCTGAGTCACAATAGGCTTGCACCTGCAGACTAGAATCTGCCTTCAAAAAAAAATCCCTGGTCAGATGATCCTTTTATATATCTCAGAACTCTTCGAGCAGCATCCATGTGTTCCACTTTTGGATTTTGCATGAACTGAGATAGGACATGAACCGTATAACTGAGCTCTGGTCGAGTGATAGTCAAATAGATGAGACGACCAATCAGCCGTCGATATCTACTTGGATCATCCATGTCCTTGCCTTTAGCTAGAGCAAACTTGTAATTCTGCTCAACCGGAAAATCAACCGGCTTTCCTCCCAAAAGGCCACATTCATTTACAATCTCCAAGGCAAAGTTTTTGCCGTTGAAAATTACAGCAGTTATTAGAGCACCGGGGCCTTCTGAAGGGTGGAGAAAATAAGGAGATCGGTTTTCGATTGCAAACTTATTTTCAACTGCAGCCATGGCCGAGTGTGTATCAAGGTTCAATTGAGTTTGTGAAGAGCACACAGCTCTGATACCATGAACAGAAGACTAAGACAATGGAAGAGAATTGGTGAAGGCGCAATTGTGCTGCCTCACGTTTGATTTTCCTCTGCTCATAACCATGGCTACACGGAGAGTTTTATACACAAGATTTCAACCTCCGAACTTAAACTCTGGAATACCAAGCATTGTACAATAATTATGACAAATTAATAGCTACCCAAAAATATCAATTTTACTGGATAATAGAGGACGACAGTGGAAGAAGATGGGGCATTTGTGCCTTGGTCGATTGTCTAATCCATGCGCAAATTAGACCCATAACTCCAATTGCATCCTCTGGTCGAGAGAGAGACAGTTGAGCATAAGAGTTTAAATGGACGGAGATATATAGTAAACAACAGGCCAGCCATGGAGGAAGGAAAGACTCTGCATTTTGAGGAAGAAGAAAGCAGGGAGAGGGGAGATAGGGAGGTATTGACTTGACAGAAAAGCAGAAGGCCAAGGTATCGAGAGGCTCTAGAAGATTTTTTTCTTTTTTTTTTTTGAACTCAACTGCTTGAATGGAAATAGGCGCTCAATTTATTTTTTTTTAATTTAAAAAAAGAGTCTCGCCTTCGGTTCACCAAATAGGCTTTGCTCGCCTTTGTTTAGGCACGCAATCAACCATGTGTAGAGAATGGCTTAGAAGAGTTCTTCATTTCCACGGTCATATCAACCTGGGTCATATAGGCGCGCGTGGTTAGTTTAAATTACACTTTTCTCTCTCCACAGTAGTAGATCAGTGGTTAAGCAAGCGGAAAGACGATACATTTTTTTGTAGTGGCTCCAGTGGGAAAACGTCAACATAGATAATGTCAATTGAAACAAGCAGGTCACTGGGAGTGGTTGGGGACTTTCACATCATTTCTGATGAATATTCCAGTAATGCCTGTTCTTGCGATAGTGGGGACAAAGAAAACAATCAGAACATGCCATCTTTCTGCATTATTTTTATTTTTTTTTGATAGAAATATTATTTTGACTTATTTCACTATTCTTTATGACTTCTTTGAGGTACTCATGTTTGCCATGTACTTGGAATCAGACCCACACATTCACACACACCCCGACACAGAGAGCGAGAGAGAGAGAGAGAGAGATGGAAGGGGCAGCACAAACACGAACACAATTAAAATCGATACTCGTGCCAAGTGTTCAGGAACTAGCCAGGGAAAGTTTGGAGAAAGTCCCTGATAGATACATACGTCCTTTCGATGATCAGGACCGTCCAATTTTGCCACTTGATGATCGTGTTCATGACCTTCACGTGCCCATCGTCGACATGGAAGCCTTGCTCTCTGGAGATGGCCAAGAGTTGCAAAAGCTTCACTTGGCATGTCAAGAATGGGGCTTTTTCCAGGTATTTATATTTATTTATTAGGAGACCAACATCTATTGTTTCGTTTTGGCCACGTGAAGTTGAATTTGACTGTTAGGATTGAATTTTGCACAGCTGATAAATCACGGGGTGAACTCTTCAGTGGTGGAGAAATTCAAGATAGAGACGCAAGAATGGTTCAATCTGCCGATGGAGGAAAAGAAAAAGTACTGGCAAACACCGACGGATGTGGAGGGCTTTGGGCAAGTCTTCGTCGTGTCTGAGCAACAGAGATTGGATTGGGCAGACTTGTTTTACTTAACCACACTCCCCAAAACTCAACGATCGCCCCGCTTGCTGCCCCTCTTTCCTCTCCCTTACAGGTCCTCCCTTCTCTCTCTCACTCCTCCCCCCCCCCCCCCGGGGTTTTTTCCCTGCTTCCACTCGAGCACCACTTTCTATCAAGGGTCCTGGTCGTGCAAAGCAGAACTTTCTAGTAACCTTTGAGAATTTTATGAAACAGCTGTCATTTTAGGAGACTAATACAAAAGAAAATTTGAAATCGGGCCCAAGGTGAGACGTATCCGTCCAAATACATAAGCGAGTATGTAGGGACTAGCGGTTCAACCCAACTGTTGTAGGCCAGTAGTCACTACATTATTCGTGACAAGGAAACCAAAATATAAAATAGTGATGAAAGCAATTAAAACTAGGACGGTAATAAGTAAATAAGGAAAAAGCCAGACTATGCTTTGTTGGCTAGGCCTAATTATATCAAGATTGATGGTCACTTAAACAGATTGACCAGTGGTAACTCTAGTCGATTTAAACTTGTATAAGGAGGTTTTGGGGTCGATTAAATCATCGGTCTGATTAGCCCTAAATTAAAACTGCCTTCTCTCATCCTCTCTCACAGCAGTCCTACCATCCTAAGTGTTTCGAGCTTGGGACGTGGCATTGGAAGCGACTCAGGTAGCCACCTTCTAGCAATATTCACACCTCATAGGTTAATTCACAACAATCTATTCCGTACGGAGATTAGTCTTTTATTTTCCAACAGTGATATCAAAGTCTAAATTGACCGGTTTAGCCCGATTAATTCATCACAATATGCCTGGGTGATTAGTTTGTTTAAATTTTTTCAATTACACAACCAAATCATTGCTAATCATGAATCTGTGATTGAATAGATCACAAAGCATGATTGTTTTTATTCAGTTCTCCTGACTAGAGTTTGGGTAATAGGTCGTGTCGGGTTGGGTTCGTGTTCGTGTCAAACTTAAACGGGTTGAGAATTCTTCAACCTGAACCTAATCCGTTTATTAAAAGGGTTGACAAATCTTGACCTGTGCCCATTTAATTTTTAAATGGATTGATCTACTTAACCCGTTTAAGATAAACAGGTCAAGTTCAGTCACTTAATTGACTATTTACGCATTTAATATTTTCAAGTACTATGCAATTACAGTGTTAAAAATTAAGTTTACATATCACATTAAATAATTACTCTTTGAAATTCCCCAAATTCGTCATAATTCGTAATTTCTAAAAATTTTTATATTCTTAATTATCTAATAAAAAGTAAATGGATAAATAAAAAATAGAAAAATGAGTTGGCTTATTTAACTCATTTAATTAAACGGGTTAAATATGTACTTTTTCGTGTCGAGAATCTTGACCTGAACCTAACCCATTTAATTAAACGGGTTGAACGTGTCAACCCATTTAATTAAACGGGTCGAAAATTTATACCCAAACTCACTTAACTTCGTGTTGGTTTCGGGTTGGTAATCGTTTCGAGTCAACTTTTCCCAACTCTACTCCTGACTGACTTGACTAAAGATTGATTTCTTAGTCGTTTTATTTGTCGTTTAATTATGCCAATTTGTTCAAAGTATGATTATATTATTGTGTAGTTACCCTTGTTAAACTTACAAAAGTTTTCTATGCGATTCTGACTAGAACCCTAATCATAAAACTTTGCCCAAATTAGATGATTAGTTCATCTAAATTTCTGGCAATTATGAGTTTAGTTGATAAAGGCTTTTTTTTTTTTTTAATGTGTGCTATGTGTCGTAATAACTTCCTTAGAGCCCTAATCCCCAACACCTTGTTCTACCCTAAACCGCATAAACTCAACTCTCAGACCCAAATCCTAGAAACTGGCCTGATGCCATGTGGTCATTAACCCAACTCCCTCAACCCTCTAACTCCACCAATACTGCCGGCGGTTTTTGTGGTCGTGGCGGCGACCATCAACCATCTACACCACTAAATTAAAAAAAAGAAAAAAAGGGTAGAAAAGAAGATAGCGACAAATTCGTAACATATGGTGGCGCACATGTGTGTCACACGCTGCATACGAAGGGACTTTTTTAGGCTACCTTCTTCCTCCTCTGACCCCTAAAGCATCGATCTACTCTATGCTGGTGAGAAAACCGCAAAATCAGTGATTCCATAGATGCGTGTGGGAAGCACGCACCGCTACCTAAGTGGTGCGTCGACGATGTGTGACACATCCTGCGACTCGGCTATAGCCGATACGTACTGGTTTGGTGGTCTTAGCTAGGGAGAGTTAATTAATACGTTTGATATGTCAATCAATAGTTATTAGTCTAAATGTGATAATTAAATTTTGAGAACTTTTAATTCATATTCATGTGTGGTGATTATGAGTTTAACAAAATTTTCGACATATGATATGAATAAAGCGTTTTTGGTAATTTAATTATTTAACGATATGCTAACATTTCATATATACTTTCATGTATGACAGCTAAGAACCTGATAAGTAGTATGCCTTCGAAAGAAAATCTGGATATTACAAATTACTGTCTTTGCGATCTAAATGTTCAATTCACCCTGAATGAGGGTGACATGCTAGATCTCTTGATGGCTTTTATCTCTGCCGTGGTAGAAAAAGATCTCTAGGGCATAGATGTTACTGCTAGTGAGCAGTATAAAGAAAACCTAAAAGCATACGAAGCCTGATTCAAAAGGGATCGTTTGGCATGCTACACTCTGTTGTCGCGCATGCATGACAATCTCGTAAGAGAAATTTGAATGTTATCCCACTGCTAAGGACATGCGGGCCCAATTTAAGATAAAATTTGATCAAACATCCGCTACAGCATTGCATACTTTTCAGTTCAAGTGGATGCAGTACATTATCACCTCTAGTTGAAGCATCTTCGAATCATGAGTGGCATGGCTTGAGGGCATGGTTCGAGATCTTAAAGCTTTTGGGCGAGATGTATATCAAGAAGAACAGGTACTGAAAGTGATTAGGGCTCTCTTTGATGATAATGAATATTGGAGGAGCTTTAAACTCATGATGGTGCATAATGAGAACATTCAAACCTCCAAGGCGGTTTCACAGCACCTCGAAACAGAGGAAGAGTGCTTGAAAGCATACGCCCCTTCCAATGTGGAATTTATTGTCAAAGGGAATGGGTCTACGGACAACAAGCCTTATCGTAGCAAGAAGTCCAAGAAGGGTCTTCTCCCTCCTCAAAACTCTCACTCTAAAGGCAGTGTTGCCAAAAAGCAATGGTCAAGGGCAATGGAGAGAAGATTATAGCACGTGTGAAGTGTTATAACTATGGAAAGAGGGGACATTATACTCAGGATTATATATCCTGAGCCAGCCAAGGTACCTATTTCCGCTAAAACTCCTGAATTATATGTTTATTTCCATGCATTTGTTGCTACCTCTTTTCCTCAATAGATAGTACACACGGGGGCAACCAAGCACGTAGTTTAGGATAAGGCTAGATTCATGGAGTTCCATCGCTACCTGGTGCGTTCACGGACTGGCATACTAGGCAACGACAACGATGAAGATGTCCTTGGAGTAAGAATATTCCAGCTCAAACTCCATAGAGCAAACAAGTTGCTTCTTCACGACGCTTTCTATGCACCTAGAGTGCGATGCTCCTTAGTGTCTTTTGTTTCTTTAATAAGACCAGATTTTTCTTTTGGTTTTATCCTAATGGTTTAAACATTTTTTTAGAATGGTAATTTGTTTGGCCATCTAACATTGAAAGGAGATTTTGTTGTTTTGGATTTGGATGATTCTTATAATAATTTATTTTCTGCTTTTGTCTCTTATTTTGACTCTGATACTGAATATGTTAAGTGGCATACTATATTTGACTATGTGGTTCAAGATAGAATGAGTAGACTACTTTAAGAAGATATTTTAGATTGGCTCACTAGGATCAAGTTGGCTATGTGTGAGCCATATGTAGCTCGCAAATCAACCATAAAGGCTTTTGGTAGGACTTCAAGAGCATCGAGTCTCTTAGAATTAATCCACTCAGACATGTGGCCGCATGAATGTGAAAGCACTTCATTGGGCAATTCACTTAATAACTCTTATAGATGACTTTATAATATTGATATGTGTACCTATTATCTCACCGCTGTGAGGTACTTGATGTGTTCAAGCACTTTGTTGCAGAAGTAGAGACTTAATTGGAATGAAAAGTTAAAATTTTTCGTACCAATTGAGGTCGTGAATATCTCTAATACGTTCAAAGAATTTTGTGAAGAAAAAGGTATACGAAGACGACTAACAATTCTATGTACTCACCAACATAACAGTGTCGTAGAGTGTAGGAACCGGACATTGCTTGATATGGGCAGGTCAATGATGGCACCTGTTAATCTCCTAATTAGTTTTTGGAGGGATGCATTGCTTATAACAACCTATATCCTCAAGTATGTGCCAAGAAAGAGTGTATCTGCCATATCATATGAGTTATGGTTCAGTAAAAAGTCGTCTTTATATCACTTACAGCTATGGGATTTGATTGGCTATGTTCATAACCCAACCCACAAATATAGAAAACTTAGCCCAAGAGCTACCATGATGGTGTTCATAAGATATTTCGAACATTCCAAAGAGTATGTGATGTACGAAGAACATCCTAATAGTGGTATGACAGAAATTGATTCTCATAATGTCGACTCTCTTGAGTATGAGTTCATAAGTATTGATGAAATAAAAAAGGACGTCAAACTGTATGAGTTACAACAAGACATTCAACTGTCTCTAGGTGAGTGGGAGGATTTGAATTCTCACTGAGTCACTGAGAATGGTACAACTTCCATATGCGATAGGAACGGGGGAGGTTTGTTGGGGTTCGTTCTCAATCTCCAATTTCTGAGGAGGGTCAACTTAAGAATGAGGTTCAAGTGTTCAACCTCAATCTCATGTTTCTGAACATGCAGTTAGTTCATATATTTAGGATCTCACACTTCAAAGGAATAGTGGCAGTGATTTTTCACATACTCAGGGTCCCAGACCTCTTATAGAAAGGGGGAGAGATTCCTTATCTAGGCAGACAAATAACAAAGGTCCTAAGATCCGAATGAGTGAGCGTGGAATAATTTCTCGACGATATTTTAAAATCGAAGACGAAATATTCCTATGCATTCCCTTAGAAGTTAAGAAGCCTACTTCTTTTCAAGAGGTGGTTGATTCATCCAATCACAAAGAGTGGATGGATATCATGAGGGATGAGATGGACTTATAGTAAGAAATAAGGTTTGGAAACTCATTGATCTTCCACCTCGACATTAGTCTATTGGAAACAAGTGGATTTTCAAGATAAAATATTGGGCAGGTGGATTGATTGACAAGATCAAGGCCCATCTAGTGGCGATAGGTTTTACCCAAATTGACGGCGTAAATTATGAAGAGACATTTTCTCCTGTGTTGAAATTTGCCTCTATTCGCCTACTCTTGGCCCTGATTGCCCCATTTGGATTTGGAGTTGTTTCAAGTGGATGTAAATGCTGTTTTTCTCAGTGGTGACATTGAGGAAGAAATCTATATGGACTAACCCATTGATTTTGTATCAAAGGGTCAATAGAACAAGGTGTGTCGTCTTAAAAGGTCTATATATGGCCTTAAGCAATTTTCCTGATCTTGGTACTTTTAGATTCCATGAAGCCATAACTTTGTTTAGCTTATCCATGATTTCAGAGGACCATTGTGTGTATGTCAAGAAGAATCAGGGTGATTATGTTTCTTACCCTGTACATTGATGATATACTGTCGGCTGGGAACAACTTGAAGATGATCATACTAAGAAGTAGTTGTCCTCCATCTTTGAGATGAAGGACGTGAGTGAATCTAGGTATGTCGGGGTGTGGAAATAGTTAGAAACTATTCCAATAAGCTCCTAGCTATGTGGCAGAAAGTATATATCAAAAAGGCCTTGGAACGTTTTCGGATACATAATTCTAAACCCATGGACACTCCAGATGAGAATGATCTGACCTTGAGTCTTGACCAATGTCCTAAAACAGATTATAAAAAAAGACAATCATTAATGTCCCTTACGTTAATGCCGTGGGAAGATTAATGTACGTCATGTTATGTACACGACCTTATATTTGCTTTACGGTTGGTTTGACAAGTCGTTATCAAAGTAATCTGAGATATGCTCAATGGCAAGAAGGCAAGAAAAGGTAGTGACGTATACTTGGTCCTTTACGATAAAGGCGGGGGGCTTTAAGTTAAGAGGATACTCAAATGCTGATTGGGTTGGTCACTCGAATGAATATAGGTCAACCTTCAGGTTATGTTTTCACCTCCGGTGGCGTAGTCATATCATGGTGCAGTAAGAAGCAAGGCTGCATTATTTTATCGAATATGGAGACAAAGGATGTTGCATGTAGCCTTGCCACATTGGAGGCGATGTGACTTAGGAGTTTCTTCAGGATCTTAATCTTAACCCCAGAGTTGATGATCTAGTTGAGATGTTGTGCGATTACACAGCTGTCATCTAATTAACTAAGGATCACAGTTCCATCGAAAGACCAAGCACATCAAGAGGTATTATCGCTTCGTGTGAGACGCCATAAAGACAAAGGATGTTGCCATCAAGTATATATCTACTAACAAGATGATCGCTGACCTGTTGACTAAGCTGATTCCTAGAGATGCTTTTAAAGCTCATATGTTATGTGATGGACAAATTTCTCTTGTAATGAGCATTTATGTAATAAAGATTAGTGTTTCTTTTTCTAAATGTTCGTGGTTTATTGCCGCATGTTAGGCATATTGAAATATTATAGGCTTCTGAATGGCCTAGTCAATAGGCAATCGCCTTGACATTTGAGTAGCGAGCAGGATGAGACTGAATCATATTGGAATTACGTGTGCAATAGTGATTATTCATACTAGATGTGTATGAATGAAGAGATATAGTCGCTTTAGTAATTCTTAAATAAGACTCAAGGAAGTCGAATATGAAATATCATTTCATATTAAATCCTTAAAAGCCAAAGTTTGAGTGTCAAGATTAACATTTAGTATGTTGATCTATTTGCATGGCATGTAGAGTAGCATGCTCAGTTGAGTGGGAGCTATGCCATGACACACATTTCATATTTTGTGTGTGTATAACATGAGCAATACATGGAGTGACGATTGACTTCCCTATTTGTTGTCACTGTGTGACCATATAAATGATGACCTTTCGACTTAAAGCTATGATATGAAGTTGCAACTTAATGATACTACCTTA
>JAKOGI010000806.1:317500-377500 GCA_029747015.1 Carnegiea gigantea | reverse complement strand
TGGCTTCAGAATAAGTAGAAGGTTCAATACCTTCAGGTATCTCCTATGCAACAGCCAAGGCACATGCTATTAGTTCATATTCATCATCAGCGAAGTAGCGTGCAGGCTTTCTGGTGGCTCTTCGTGGCCTGTCACGAGCAATGGAGTAGTGATATGAAATTTATAGCTCTTCAGGACTTGGGATATTAAGGCTGTTGGGGTTGGTTTCTTCAATAGGGTCCTCACTACTAGAATGAGGAACATTATCTCTACCTTGAGGAGCATATGAAGAAACCTCAAGCTCCACCTTTTCACTGTCACCCTGTAGATTACCTGTAGGGATAGTAGATTCTTGTTCGCGATAGTAGATTCTTGTTCAGGGAAAAACATAGCAGTTTCATTAAATACAATATCACAACTTTGAATAACCTTTCTGGAGTCAGGACACCAAAGCCGATACCCCTTAGATTCAGAAGCATAGCCTAGAAACATGCATTTAGTAGCCCTGGGTAGACCTGGGAAAAGCTGGCCCTACACAATTACCGATACGAACCCGACACGAAGTGAAGTAGGTTTGGACATGATGTTCGGACCCGTTTAGTTAAATGGGTTGACACGGTAAACCTGTTTAATTAATTGGGTTAGATTCAGGCAGAGAATCTCGACACAAAAAAATACATATTTAACCTATTTAATTAAATGGGTTAAATAGGTTAACCCGTTTACTGTTTATTTACTGTTTATCATTTATCGTTCATATTTTCTATAAGAATTAGGCTTTGTGGTCTCTTTTATGAACTTATTGGTTGTTGACTTACTGGTTATGTTATTAAGAATTTCAGATAATTTAACTTTATTTACTGTTGTTTAAGACTTGACTTGGACATGGTTTGTAATTTAAGTAGTTGGTTCTTATGTGAACTTTCTAGGCTGTAAAATTATGTTGTTACTAACTGTTTTACTAGAATAGGCTCTGAATATGCTGGAGCCTGTATGTTAGCTGCTATTTGGGTATGCTTTTGAATTAGCTATATCTTAAGAGGTTGAAAAATATGTAATTTGTTTGGTAAATTATCTTTAGGTTGAAATTTGTGTTGTAATTAAACGGGTTGGTGGGTAAATGGGCAACCCGAACCTAACCCGTTTTACCCATTTATGTAAATGGGTTAGGTTTAGGTCAACCCATCTTAATGTTAGGTGGTTTGGGTTAAAACTTTCAACCCGTTTATTAAACAGGTCGAGTTCAAGTTCGAAGGTTTTTAACCTATTTAAGTTCGACATGAACACGAACCCAACCCGACAGGACACATTACTTACCTCTAGCCTTGGGCGCTAACTTCCCATTGTTGACATGTGCAAAAGGTGAACAACCAAAAACTTTCAAAATAGAGTAGTCAATATGATTACCTGACCAGACTTCTTCTGGAATTTTAAAATTAATGGAGGAGTGTGAAGATCGGTTCACCAGGTAGCAAGCAGTGGAAATAGTCTTTGCCCAAAAATCTCTATGATGCCATAGATTAGCATTAGAGAGCATACAAGGAGCTCTCTCTAGTAGAATCCTATTGATGCGTTCTGCAACCCATTCTACTAAGATTTCCCAACTCGGGTCTTGTGCCTGGCGATGCCCTGGGTCGCGTAGAACTCATTGAATTCTGATTCACAGAACTCAAGACTATTGTCAGTCTTGAGCTTCTTTATTTTTTTCCTAGTCTGGCTCTCTACGAGTGTTTCAAATTTCTTGAACATAGAAAAAGCTTCATTTTTCTTCCTTAAGAAACAAACCTAGACTTTTCTAAAGAAATCATCTACAAAGGTCAGTATATAACGTTTTCCCCCAAAAGAAAGAACTCTAGAAGGACCCTGCAAATCAGAATGAATATAATCAAGGGTACCTTTAATACGTTGTGTGGCAGTAGAAAAGCTAACCTTGTTTTATTTTCCAAACACACAATGATCACGGAAAATAAGCTTACCCATACCTTCGTTGCCTAGTAGACCTCGCTTGCTGAGAATCATCATTCCCTTCTCGCTAATGGGGCCCAAACAAGCATGCCACAACTGAGTAAGGTCTTCTTCGGATGAGGTGAAGAATGACTACTGCAAAACTAGCCACGGTAGATCCTCAGAGAATATAGACTCCAATGTCTTTCTCCTTTTATAAGAAGCAGAGCACCTTATGAGATTTTCAAAACTACACCTTCTGCTGAATATTTGCACTCGTTGGATTCAAGAGTGCCAAGGGAGATAAGATTGCACTTCAGGTCAGGAATGTGACAGACTTTAGAAAGAGTTCTTACCATATCATCATGAGTTCTGATTCGAATGGTGTCGTTGCCAGCAACATTGCATTGAGTGTCATTGCCCATGAGGACAACACTTGAATATAGCAGCTCATATGTTGAAAACCAGTCCCTGTAGAGGCACATATGATAGGTGCTGCCAGAATCTAGAACCCACTCTGCAGCGTCTCTGTTGTCCATAGTAATGACAAGTAGAACGTCACCATCTGACATTGAATTAGCAATTGCAGCCTCTGCAGAATGATTGTTGTCTTTCTCCTTCTTGTTCTTCAGTTTGCAGCATTCAGCAACTAAGTGCCTAGTTTTCCTGCAGTATTTGCAGAACTTACCAGACTTGCGTCCTCTTGATTTGGATCTAAAATTTCTATTTGAGCCCTCCTTTTTACAAGTTTGCCCTCTTACTGACAAACCTTCAGCTTTGTCATCATAATGCATATCAAGATCAAACTTCTCTTTGGACAGTAAGTTAGCCTTAACGTCCTTAAAAGATAGAACAACATTGTTACTGTATAGTATAATTTCCTTGAAGTTCTTATAGGAAGGGGTAGTGAGACAACCAGTAGAATTGTCTTATCTTCATCTTCTGTTTTTACTTCTAGACTTTTAAGATCTATAATAATAGAAGTGAATTCACCTAGATGATTCTGAATAGAAGTACCTTCCACCATGGAGAACAAATATAGCCGTTTCTTTGTGGCGGTTGCCATTCAATAACCAATGCTCTGACACCACTTGTTAAGATCAGTAACAAATTGAAGAATGCAACAAATAAATCACAAAGATAATATAAACGAGTAATAACAAAACGACACCGGAATTTATGTGAAAAATCCAATGTAGGAAGAACCATGGACGACGATGAGTCACAAATCCACTATAGAGAAGAGGAGTATAGAATCGATCTTAGAACGATACGTTCTAACAGAAAGATCGATTAGAGATTACAAAACTCTCTGTAACAATCTCTTACAAATCTTGAAAAGAGGAATTGAATACTCGAATGGTAGGGCGCGTTGAGAAGGTAGGAGGCGTGCCTTTTATAAGGGGGGAGGATGAGTGAGAAACCCGCTAGAAACCCTAACCGTCACAGCTAAACAGGCGCCGTCCATCATGGACCATGGAGTGCAAATTGGGCCAAAACCCGATAGTGTCAATTGACACCCCGGATTTGTTAAGCAAACAAATTCTGGGCAAAAGAAAGGTGTTTAACTAAATTAGTTAGCAAAAACTTCAACATGTGCTTCTCAGTACAGTGGATTGTTAGCTCATTGCTCAGCCCTTAGTCCTTGTGGTTTCCTTTGGGTTGCATGTCAAATCCCGAATCCCATACTTATCTTTCCTTTTGTTTCTTTTTTTTAAAAAAAAATCTTTTTGGCTACTTGACACCCCCCCCCCCCCGAAATTTCGAAAGCATTGCATTTCATTAGTAATTCTAATCAAATTTGTGTTGTGTTTGATAAGTATGCTTGAAGTAAGTCATTTGCTATTTGAATTTGACGGGTCATTGTTTGATGATCTAACTAAAACAAGCTACACCATTCCAGTCCTGATGTTTGCGAATCATGATTTTTTGTTTTAATTTGTTATTGTTTCGCAGTATCTCTAGTATGGGCATGGCCTTAGTAACTTAGTGCATTGATGAATCGCTTCTTAAATGGAGAATTTGATTAATGAGATTTAGATTATGTTGATGGAGTTTACTAGTCGAATTTGGGAATGTTGGGATAGAATTTTGAGAAATGAGAGTTGACTTTGCTCAATTTTTAAATTTGAAAATTGAACTTGGAGGTTTGAAATGAAATTTGGTAAATTTGAGATTCCTCATCGTTTACTGTAATATTATCATGAGTGTGTATGGTGTTATAAAAATATATGGAAGATAAAGTATATTACAATGTCACATTGTGATTAGGTGAACATGATTAGCTATGTTGTACAATATAGTTCGACACAACATGGTTCAATATTTTATCTCCTAGCACCGTCGCTGGTTAAGAGGATCCCCTCTCAAACTCTTACCTGAGGGATATCTGGCTAACATCTGTCCGATTCCCATGTATTTATATGAGAATTGAGGAAAAAAAATTTTGATTACTTTGGAAAATAAATACAATCATTTTGAGACAAAGAATCTCAACCTTTGGACCGAACTTCGAGTGCATATATGTGTGCGTGGGGATTGGTCAAACTTCGAGTGTATATATATATATATGTGTGGATTGGTCATTACTTTACAATTTTCTTAATTGCAGAGACACAATGGACAATTACTCAGCTGAAGTGGCCAACCTGGCGATGAAAATACTGGATTGCATGGCCAAAGCTCTGAATGTAGACACTGATGTACTGAGAGGCGTATTTGGCGAGGGAAGACAATCATTTAGGATGAACTATTATCCGCCATGCCCACAACCTGACAATGTCATCGGTTTAACTCCACATTCGGATTCAGTTGCCCTCACTATTCTCCTCCAACTTAACGACATGGAAGGCCTTCAAATCAAAAAAGATGGCAAATGGGTCTCTGTTAAGCCCGTCCCTCATGCCTTCGTTGTTAACATTGGTGATATCTTGGAAGTAAGTAATCTTCTTCTCTATTCTTATGTCTAGACAACTGTGAGGTCAGTGATAATTAATCGGATTTGCAACCAAGCCCGGGAATGATCAATGAAGAGTTCTAGGTTAATCCTACTTTATTTTTTGATTATTATTAGATGGGTAAAGCTCAAAAGAACTACAAAATGCCAATTACAAAAAGAGAACTTCTAAATATAATTTAACTGCTCAGTTAAACAATGAAGATGACCATGTAAATCTCTCTTTATTTTCTTTCTGAGGTATATTTACTTCATTGAAGCATCCGGATTTAACTAGTAATTAACACGTTGATAGTCTTGCATGTTTATGATCTATTTGAAGTGAAGTTACGGATGATATATAGTTAATTAATGATTCCCCTCATTCTATAGGAAATGTACCATCCTGGGTGAATGTTATTACTTTTCAGTTCAAGGGTGGGCATATAGAATCAAAGAGGAATCGTGTCTGAGTCCGTCGTCTATTTGTCTAACAAATTCAACAAGATAATAAAATTGGAATTTTTAGGGCGAATATCAAAGACGGGTATTTTGAGTTAGTACAACATCCTGTTTTATCTAGAGTACTGAAATTACCTTGTGATATAACATCAAGTAGTGGGTCAATTGTACCATATATACTTCGCTTTATGAAATTATCAATCAGTTAACTTCAAAATTTCATGCGTGTAGATTGTGACTAATGGGATCTATAAAAGCATTCTACATCGGGCCGTGGTGAATGCAACCAAAGAAAGGCTATCAGTTGCAGCATTCCACAGTCCAGCAAGTGACCGAGAGATTGGCCCAATCCCAAATTTGATCACAGTGGACACCCCAGCAAGATTTAAAAGAATCAGCATGATTGATTATATCCAGGGATTATTTGCTCGTGAACTTGATGGGAAGTCATACCTCGACACGATGAGGATAACTGAAAATGACGAGGAGAAAAAATCTAATGAGCCATAACCAAATGTCATGCCATTGCAATTTGTATTCAGATGTTAATTTTGATAAATTAAATGGTACTGTTATGCAATATGCTATAGGGGTTGGAGATTTTATTTCTGCTGGATTTGCTTTACTTACTACTCGGTCTAAATTAGATAAATAATAACTCTTATATGAGATATTCTTGCGAACTTTTTTATGTGAGATAGGCAATTGTAACATGCTTCCCTGTCATGTGTTGTGAGGTAGCTTTTTTTTTATTTTTTGTTTTTTTCTTTACGTGTGAGGAAAGTTGCAACTAGGTTAAACCCGACTAAATTGAAGGCGGGGCAGGTTTGAAGGTCGGGTCATGCTGGTTGGCAGGTAGGGTTTTCTCGATCCTAACCCTACCCAACCCTCATGTGAGTCAGTATACTATTAATCCTGACTCAAACTCTGCAAGTACCCTTGAGTCATTAGGTTAGATCCAACCCTCAAACCCTCCATATATAGGAAATGAGATTTTCATTGAGTTTCATTTTTATTATAAAGTTCAATGCTAAACATTTTATTAAACAAAAGGGCAAGACATTATAATATTCCAATGAAATGCATTGTAATTATAAACATTCTAATGCATAATTTAGTGATTAATACGATTAGTTCACTAAAACAGCTACCCCAAACGTCAGAGAGTGAGCGTTAGAAGGTTAGAGTCAGCAAGATTTGAAGAGGTGAATGGGGTAGTGGGCAAGGCTAAGAGGAAAGCGAAAAGGCCTTGAACAAATGAATCCAAAGTATTTTGTTTTGATTTTAAATTTTATTATTTTAAAATAAATAATAGTCAACGCGTCAGATTAGAGGGTCAAAACGTCTATCTGAATCCAACCCTCATCATAGTCAACTATCCTCAATTTAAGGGTTAGCCCAGATCGGAGACATAAAAAGCCGACTATAACCCTCATATTTTAGCGTTGGGTCAGGACAGGTTGGACGGGGTCATACCCATTATTGATCAGGTCCCTGTCAAGGCATTCAAACCCCAAACCCTGTGCATGAGTACCAATGAATTATTGTCTCATTTTTTTTCAATTTTACAGCCAACACTTCCGTACATTGAATACCATTAACCAAAAACATTTCGCTGTCTTGTATCCTTGTTTCACTTTTTGATTTATATTTACATTTACAAGAAGTGTCTGTGTTTATAATTTTATAAATTTTCGTGTGAGATCTTTTCACATAAAAATTATGATATGGTGTACTTTTTTAAAAGTGATTTTTCAAAAGGATGAAGGTTACTACTAAATGATTTTAAAGTGATTTTTTTATTAAGAGTGATTAATAATTTATTTGATAGTGATTTTTGTTATAATTATCCCTAAATAAATTATTGGTTACTTCATACTTATTAAAAGTCACTCTATAGGTGGTCGTTTTTATCTTATAATTTTTAGGAAATGCAAATTCTTGGGTAAGATCGCCTTATATAAGGGTTATTATGAGATAGACTGTTTCAAGTATGACTTTTTTAAGGTTTTGCGGTGACTAATAATATATGTTGGAGTGACTTATAAATTTAGAGATGACTAATAGTTTATTTAAGTGTACGTAAATGTAATAAGAGTCACCTCTAAATGAATAATTGGTCACTCCGATTAATTGTCAATAGTCATCATAAATGCATCCGTCTCATGGTATACTTTATATGAGACGATCTCACACAAAATTGCTATATAATAGTTGTTATCCAACATATAGGAGTAAGTTAAAAATAAAAGGTCACCTCAGAATAATTTGTGTTAAGTCATCTGAAAATATCTAAAAACTCACCCGTGGAAAAGACATACTTATTGTGGATTATTTAAGCACTAATTATTTAATGTGTCTGCCAGCAGTGTTAAGAGACGACTGTCAAATGCTTTCGGATGATGACTAGTAAATCCTACAGGCAGCATACATTAAGTGCGGAACACAGTTATAGTTGATCAAATATTATCAGCAAAATCCGTTTACGGGACGTTTACGAATATTGTAAATCCTATCTTCTTGTTTAAGGGACGTTTAAGAATTGCAAGGCTTACTGACTTTTAGAAGCTTTAGATGTGGCTATTTAAAAGTATTGGCCAATTAGCATATAGGGAGCCACAATGGCATGGATAAGATTGATGGTTACTTTTTAATAGCCTTTTAAGTGACTAATTGTGCAAGAATGCATAACCCTGTTTAAGCAATAACTAGTGCGATGGCACTTACATTCAAGTTCAAGGCACATCCGATCCAATCCAAGGCAAAATAATTCGACTCGGATTCAAGAAAAAAAAATTCGAGTTCAAGTTTGAACAAAATAATCCAAATTTGAGTCAGATCAAGATCAGATTAGTAGGGAATATAACATGTGATCCGATTTTTCAATATGATCCAACTATTTTGTTAAATAATTAAAATTCAAATCTAATATTTTACAGATCTAAAGCCTACTGTCCAAACTTGACCCATTAGTCGCTTAATAGACTCTTCCCTTCGTCTCTTTCTCAGAGTCTTAGCCTAATTCCATTGCCGACTAGACTGTCAACGTCATTTGTCTCCTTGTCAGCTGTCAATTTTCCCTAATTCAGCATTGTTCAAAGCTTTGATTGGTCTGATAGGAAAGTGCACATTATCGCATCGATAAATAGACAAAATATGTTTGAATGAAAAAATAGTATAAAATTATTGTGGGGAAAAGAAATCACTTGAGAATGGATGAAATCCGACTCCATTCCACTCTGAGTCAGAGCGGATTTAGATGTTCCCCCCACTATGTCAGATCGAATTCAAATTGGATTTTTGAATATGAAACTTAATAGACTACAGATTCAGATGTTTCAATATCCAATCCAAATTTGGTCCATTGCCACCCCTAACGATAGCTTGAAGGAAATTTAGAGATGATGCGTTAAAAATACAGCAAGCGCATTGTGTAATTGTAACTAGCAACCAACGAGTACGGTTTGTATCCACAGAGAATTGTGTTCCCAATTACTAAAGCTAATTCGAGTGTTTTAAGTTAGGCAAAACAAAGGGTGATAGGAAGTATAACTAAACTATTAAAACAAACAAAAAGGACTTCAATTATGATTGAACCTAAGATAGACCAACTAATCAAGTCAAGTCTTCATCTCCCGAAGTTATGCTAGCATTAGAGGTGATTGATTGTACCTTCAAAGCTACGTAAACCCTCTTTCGGGTCAAAGGCTAGTTTAGTTATTCTGACCACCTATTTTTATGGAGTTCCCTCCATTAAACTACAAGAATAGTATCCCAAGACCTAGCTAAGATAAAAATTATTTTTATGTCCAAATGCTAGCTATCCTCCTGCCCACACTAGATAATAACTTTACCTTTCAATATAAGTCAATTACCTCAAAACACTAATAAAAGCTCTTTCAAAGATTTCATCGAACAATTCGCGGGCGTGAGGGAAAACTCTAAGGTCAAGTATAGACAAGATAGGTTAAGGCTTCAACAAAATCAACTAGCCATATAAAGGTCAACCACAACCAAACTTAACAACCTTAACCATAGTAAAACATTGAAATACATGGAAAATAAAGAATTAATAAACTAGCAAAGAAACTAAACACATGAAACTAACAAGAGAAAGAGAAGAGGATCTTAGGCTTGAATCTTCAAATCAATTAATCTTGTAAAAAGTATACATAAACTAACCTAAATTATTCTCCCCCTAAAGCGGTTTCGAAATGGCTAACATAAACTCCAATTGAGCCCTCAAAGCCCAAACAAAAGGCTTTCCAAAAATGATTAAAATTTTTACATAAATAGTCCCCAAAGATCAGTTGGTAGGTTTGCGCGACCGTCAAAAATTTCTAGGAGAGGGGATGCATGACAGTGCAAAAGTTCACGACATTTCCTCAACTTTTTAGCCGCTTTTAGAAACTCTGCATGACCGTGCAAAATTGCATGGTAGGCCGTGTTGGGTCATTTTTTCTTAGATCTTTGCTTGAATTTTACCGTTTTGAACCCAATTTTTATCAACTCTATGATCAATATTATTTCCTACAAAATAAAAAAAATCAAATATGAATTCTAGAAATTAAAATTTATTATGAGCAAAAGTCAAATAAATGAGGAGATAAATTACCATGCTTTGTTACCGAACAAGAGAGATGGCTTTAACGATTGTTTACGTTGACCTTTACATGAGATTAAAAGACACAGCAAATACCGACCCTCAAATATAAAGAGAAAAGTCATCCTAAGATGACTAACTAGTCACTGAAAAACTGAAATGTGACTATCTACATAGACATTATCAAAAGTCAACCCAAAGAGTTTAAAAAATCACTTGAACAATTTATTAGTCTCCCAAAATATTTAAAAGTCACATTTCAAAGGCTTCATCTATTAATTTATTTTATCAACATAGTTTTGCCTCAACAAAGGTCGTAGAAACTCTTGACGTTCTCATTTTTGGTAATAGAGCCCACCGAAGTTGAAAATCAGCTATACAAGCCTCCAACGTTGTGTTTCTTGTTATAATATGGCACCATGTTACCGAAAGTAGCACAAGCCCTGGTAGATGCAAGTGGGGGGGGGAAAAAAAAGAATTTTTTAAAAGAAAGTAGAAAAGTAAACCCCGCTTCATGTTTTTGCAAGAAAATAAAATATCACCAAAAATAAATATCTTTTTTTAAAACTTATAATGCAAATAGAAAACAAGTATTTACGTCTACCCTCCTTAACAAAGGTCTGGTGAAAAAATACATTTGACCTTTGAATTTAAAAATAATTTTTCTTATTATTTTTCTAATTTATTAGGCTCTATATTTTTTTTCTCCATTTTAAATAATTTATAGTTTTAAATTTCATTTTGTTTTGAAATTTTTTAATTAACTCTAATGTCTTTTAAAAATCACTTGAATTTTTTAATTTTCTATTTTCAATAAGATAATTTTAAATTTTCGTACTTTTTTTCAATACTGTCCCATGAAGCACATTTTTGTTTAATACTTTAGAAACAACAAACATTGACTATGTAAATATAAGGATTTTAGGATTTAAACAATCCCTACTTTGACTATCCGTTGCAAATATTCTATCCTTCAAATTACATAGGAGTGAGCTTTACTTTGCACTTATTTAATTGCAGCATACCACCGCTGAGTGCAGATTACTTAAACTTGGTGGTAGTCCTATAAACTTCAAATTATTTTGATTCATTTCGTTCCAACTTTTCTTTAGCCGTCCTCTACATCTCTTACACTAAATAATCTCATATATTCTCATATATCCACTCGCACATTCTCACTAGTGCATTCTCACTCATCCTCATAACATGACTAAATAATCTTAGTTTAGTCTTCCCCATCTTATCGTCTATGGGTGTAACTCCTCTGTAATCACTTCATTCGTAATTTTATCCAATCTCATATATCCACTCATCCCTCGCATCATTTTTATCTTAACTACCATCAACCTCTGGACTTGAATTTTCTTTATTGGCCAGTGTACTAAACAGTGGCGGATGGAGCGTGGTATCAGTGAAGTCAACTGACACTCCTCCCCTGCTAGGGAAAGAGAGTAGTATGCTAAAAAAACAAAAATGTTATAAATAATTTTGCTGCAAATATGATCAGTGAGGAGGCATGTAGCCCAACGGTTGGAGCGCATATGATATAGTTGTATTTGACGGCATCAGTGGTTCGAATCTTTGACGGCAACAATGGTTCAACTTTTTCTTTGATTTTTTCAATCCAAACCTTCTCGTTTTCTTTATTTTTGTGGTTAATAGCATCTCTCCAATTTAAAGTTTAAAGACTATTAATTGTAGTTTAGTACTGTAATTGACTTTAATTTATTATTCAATCCATAATTTGTAAATTAATTATTTTAAGTCTATTTATGAGTTTAATTTGAAAATTTTAATTCTAAACTTGTTTTCAATTCTGGGTCAAAATATATAAATATTTCAAAACGATAGCACTGTATTACCCTCAATAATTCAACTCATTGATCAATCCTTTAACTTGAGGTTAATTTAAATTTTCAGTTTTAATTTATGAGTTTAATTTGTCAATTTTAATTCTAAAGTTGTTTAATTTGTGAGTTAATTTAAATTCTAACTCAAAATACATATATATATTTCAAAAGAATAACTAAATATTCATCATTCTCTTCAAATTCTAAATTCGAAAATTTACTATTGAATGAAGACAGTGGCAAAGATATCACTCAACCATAATTACCATTCTATCTCCGACACCCCTCTACCAAATTCCTGACTTCGCCACTGGTACTAAACCATATAATAAAGCTGGTTTGACTACCGCACTATAAACTTTTCCTTTCAGTCCTATATAAATTTTCTTATCACACAAATACTCCAAAAGCATTCCTCCATTTTTGTCATCCCACTCTAATATGTTGGTTAATATCTTCTCCTTTTTCCTTAGTGATCAAGCCTAAATACCTGAACTTCTCAGCCCTTTGTGTTGCCACATGCACGACCCATGGTGACTTCTTCCCTACCGGTGTCTTCACCACTGAACCTACATTTAAAATATTCAGTCTTTGATTTGCTCAAGCTAAATCCCCCATATTCTAAGGTATGTCTCCTTTGCTCTACTTTGCTATTAAGACCTTCCCTAGTATCATCGATAAGAATAATATCATCATCTAATAGCATACATCATAGTACCTCGTCTTGAATCCCTTTTGCGATTCATAACAATAGTGAAAACAAATGGGCATAAAGCTAACCCTTGATAGAGCCCAATATCAATAAGAAAGTTATCCGTGTCTCCTCTTGAGGTCCTTGCACTTGTTTTTACTCCTTCATACATATCCTTGATAGCTTGGATGTACGTCTCTGACACTCTTTCTTTTCTAAGCACTCCTATAACACCTCACGTGGTACTCTGTCATACCCTTTCTCTAGATCTATGAACATCATGTAAAGATCTTTTTTCCTATCCATATGCAATTTCATGAGCCTTCTTATGAGATGGATTACTTTTATAGTCAATCTACCTGACATAAAACTAAACTAATTTTTTGAAATTGAAATATCCTTCCTCAATCTTTTCTTAATCACCATGTCCTACAACTTCATTATGTGATTAAGTGGTTTAATGCTTCTATAATTATTACAATCTTGAATATCACCTTGCTATTGTAAAGTGGGACGATTGTACTGAATCTCCATTCACGGGGCATTTTAGTAGTCCTAAAAATGACATTAAAATGCTCTGTTAATCACTAATCTCTCTTCACTTAAGCACTTCCAAATTTTCAGAGGAATACGGTCCGAACCCGTAGCCTTCCCAGTCTTGATCTTTCCTAATGTGTCTCTAATATCCTCTTTACTAATACGACTGTAAAACCTATAGTTTTGATGCTCCTTCTAATCCTCTTCTTATTCCTCTGTGGATACTCACTGAACTTGCCATTAAAGAGCTTAGAAAAGTAATTTCACCATCTCCTCCTTATCTTAGCTTCCTCTACTAATACCTTACCATCATTACCTTTGATGCACCTTACATTTCTCAAGTCTCCTGTTTTCTTTTCCCCAGCCCTTGCTAAATTGAAGACATCCTTCTCTCCTTCCTTAGTCTCTAGTTTCTGATATAGAATTTCATATGTGTTGTTCTTTGCTACAGTGACAGCTTTCTTTGCTATCTTTTTAGCATGCTTCTACTTAACAAAATTAACTTCTTTTTTCTCTGTTCGATCTACTATCGATTAGAGCGACGTATGCATTTTGTTTCTCCATAACTCTCTCTTTCACTTCCTTATTCTGCCACCAAGCTCTTTTTATTTTGCCTCTAGTCCCTTTAGATATTCCTAAGACCTCCTTAGCTAACCTTTGAATGCACTTAGCTATTGCGTTCCACATTTTGTCTGCATCCTCTACTTGCTTCCAACTCCCCTCTTCTTTAATATTTTCTGATAATTTAGCTGTGTTCTCTATAGTAAAATTCCACCATCTAACTTTAGGATCTCCAACACTTCTCTTCTTCCTTCTTGAACTCTTAATCACCACATCAATTGCCAATAGTCTATGTTGAGTCCCTAAGTATTCATTAGGTATCACTTTACACTCTCTGCACAACACCCTATTGTTCGCCTTAATTAGAAAGTAGTCTATTCGAGTCTTAGTAAGGCCACTCCTAAAAGCCACCAACACTACAAAAAAAGTAATTTTTACCAACATGGACAGTTCTGTTGCAATAAGTACAGTTGCTGTTGGTAAAATCTTATACAAATAGATATTGGTCTGTTGTTAGAATGTTGATAAAAAGAGGTGACAGTATTAGTTTTACCAATAGATATTGTAATCTACCGCAATTTCTCCGTAATACCAACAAAATGAATCAATGCGTGAATGTCATTGTGTTACCAACAGAGATATAATATGTTGATGATGGCAAGTGTTACCATCAGATGCTTCTGTTGGTGATAAATCAACTGGCGGCATAAATTATTCACCAGTGCATCTATTGATAATTCTTTCTTTTTCCCGCCTTTTTAATCTTCTCTAACAAGAAGATATGTTGGTACTACTGTATACTGCTGAAAAAGAATTTTTATCTAGCTGCAATCTGTTGGTAATTATGTTCTTTCACACACCTCATGATTCGAAACATTTACTACCAATAGTCCATCCATTCAAGTGGAAACTATTTTTTTCAACAAATACATCTACACAAAATCAAACCTGTAGTACAATATTTATCCACGATAGAAGAATCAACTCTAACAAAAGTACAATGTTATTTAAAAGTTTTCAAAAGTGCTATACATTCGCTAAAAGTTCATAACAAATAAGTACATAACTCTAACAATTGCTTCCATTGAAATTAAAGTCCAAACTATAAGTGCAAACTCATAAACATTACTTGGTCTACTTAAAAAATAAGTCATGACAAAAGTTAATTACATAAGAGAACTCAAACTATAACTCATCATTTTGTTCTTGATCATCAACTTCTTCAGCATTTTCTTCTTTAAATGCATGACCATTTTCATTGTCTTCATCAATATCCTCAAATGAAGAAAGAATATCCTCTGATATTCCCTATTAAACAAGCACAAAAGCATAAATCTTAAGAAGAAGTAATAAAGAATATTTATAATCATCTAATGGCATTCTCCCTTAATAACATGATGTCAAATTTACCATTAAAAATAAACAAAAATATACAAGTTATCAAATACATTCCAACCAAATTAATGTTTCACGTAAACCTCTAATCACACTCTCTTCCCTCCACTCCTCATGGCAAGAGATGTAATAAATTGCATTGCAACAATTTAATTTCAATAGAAATGAAATGTACAAGACCATCTTAAATTGAAAAAGTTTACCAGCAAGATAGTCAAATTAACTCCTCTGCACTCACTTATTATAGAACTTAAGATATAAAATGCATAAATTTGTACATTCTATAAAAACTACAGTAGTGTCAACAATTTGTTAAATTCCTACTTAAATTCTGGGGCGAAACGGACAGAGTTTCGCCTAAAAACTGACCGTTTTTCAGGCTTAAAGCCTTACATTAATTGCCTGCATCGAGTAGAAGTATAAAAGAGCATAGAAATAAGTTCAATGGCTACTCGCCGGAGTCCACAACTCTATGAGCCACTTACCTGAAGTATACCAAACATTAAAGTTCAATAATAATTACGGAAATAAAAGATACAACTCGAAGCCAAATTATACAAGGCCGAAGATCTAAATCTAAGCATACCACATATAAACTTTATATATGGGCACTATGTCTGCCTCATCAAGAAAATGTATGAAGCCAAAGAAAGTTCCCCATTTCGAAATATGCCTAACTCATTAGGAATTCGGCAATACTGAATCTTTTGGAAGAGCCCTTTTGAAGTATTTTGTAAATGCATCAAATGCCCTATCACTGACATTATACATGCATTTAAGATGATACATCTCAACAATAAATGAGAGTTTACTAAACTCTTCACACGCCGGATAGAGGGGCTAACCTGCATCGTCAATTAGTTTAAAAAACCTCTTTGTTTCTTCATTAGGGCTTGAGAAATCATTAATGGATTCATGACATGCAAAAGCATCCCCTATCATATCATGTATATCATGTTCGATTGAACCATGACTCTCATGATTAAATTGATCATTTAGCATCTCATCATCGCCATCATTATCACTTAGAATTGGCTCCCCATGATAGACCCATACATGTTTACGGTAATTAGCATCCATCCCTTTTATAAGAAGGTGAACTCTTACAACTTCCCTTTTATGGTGGAATCTATTAGCATATGTTGTACATGGGCATGAAATCTTATCATCAATAGCAAAAGTTGCAAATGCATGATCAAAAAATGCATTTAGATATTCCATATATTCGTTATCCATTCTCCTCAACTTCATCCAACTCTTATCCTTAAACACATCCACAATGGCAACTTCCTACATATCATAATTTTTGAATAATTATTCATTCTTAAGATATAAGATAGCAAACATTACAACAACAATTATAGTAAAAAATGTTAAAGTATAAATTGAAGGAAACTCCAGCACTACTTTGGGGCAGTTCTTCTCCTTCTTTTAGGTTCTTCATATATATATATATATATATATATATATATATATATATATATATATATATATATATATATGCATACTTTCAAATATATATGTATGTATATAAGGTAGCAAACACACAAATTCTTCCATATGTTGTTGCCAGTGTTTATTGGAATTGGTATCTCTATGGTTAGTGATATCTGCAAAGGTAAGACCGCATACATATGGATCTTCCCAGATCCCCTCGCAAGCAGGACTCACACTAAGAGTTGTTATTGTATTTGTTCTTGCCAATTTGGCATACCTGGTGCATGTTTTAGTGCATTTAAAATATTATAGCATATCTCCTAGGGCTTCCATTATTTTAACAATTTTCCAAATTATGAATTTCTAGGTATGATTACTCCAGATACGGCCAGTCAACTGGAGAGGTTGTGCCTCATCCTACCTCTTTTTTCCATTAACAGAATGCCTCTATCTGTGAAATTTCATGATATGTTAAACTTTGTGGTGGTTCTTTTCCTCAAAATTTTGTTCTCAATGTTGCCAAACTGGTCATTGATCACAATTAACAACCAGTTATGCGCTGGGATACACTTTCAGTTTTCTCTGTGCCTTCTTCAAAATGGCATTAGGTCTAAATTATCCTACTGCAGATGCATTAATATGTGATGCCCACCCAAGCCAAACATTTAATGACGTATTTCTATACACCTCTGGAGACAAAACACTTAGGTTCAATCATAATTTGAGCAGTGTTAGGTGATAATTTCTCCAATTTTTATGCACCTTTTACCTAATTTTAGCTCGTATAATAATATAATTTTTAGAGTTTTTACTTATTTTATTTGCTTTAGTAGGTAATAAAATTCAAATCAAGCAAACGTTGCAAAAAGAAGTGAAGATAGGCAAAAACAGCGAAAGCAGGCAAGAAAGGGTGTTCGGGGGGCCGAACCACCGCGCCAGAAAAATGGCACGGTGGGGCCGTGCCATGTGGCATGGTCATGCCCCCCGGGCTATCGTTCGGTCTTGCGATTCTATTTAAAGCCTCTTTGGGTGTTTTGTTCGAGAGTTGTTCTATGCGATTTTTAGGGTAGTTTAGTTTAGATTTTAGGGAATAAAAACCCCATTGAGAGGATTAGATTTGGGTTGTATTGGATTAACTTTGGATTCAAGCACTGGGATTTGAAGTTCGTCCTATCAATCTATAAGTTTTCTCCTCTCTCTTTACCTTTATATTTCAGTTTCGTTCTTGTTTGTTCTTGTTATGATTATATTAGTTTAGATTGTATTTAGTTTTAATGCTTAATTTTCATTGTTATTCCATGTTTTATTAGGCCGTTGGATTTGATTAGTTTTATTCTCTTTCCTACATCTTCATGCTTGTTATGTTCTTTGTTAGCTTAGGTTTGAATTTGGGTTTTTGTGTTTTGTTGTTGATTAGTTGGTAGATTTTGTTGGCTTGAATTGTGATTAGCCTCTTGATAACCAATTAGTCTTGTATTAGGCCTAACCATACGCAATCTATGCCTAGAATTTAGAGTTTTTGCTCACACCCACCAAGTGTTCGATGAAATGTTTGAAAGTGCTTTCATCTATATTTTTGGGCGATTGACTTATGCTGAGAGATGAGGTCAATTAACTAGTGTGGGAGAGGGAATAGCCGAGTTCAGGACATGAAAATCGTATCCGATTTGAGTTAGGTCCGGGGGTTGTTAATTTTGTGGTCTAATTGGGCTAACCCCATGAAAATAGGTGGTTAGGCTAGTTAGACTAGCTCATGACCCTTGAGAGAGGGCTTGGGTGGTCTTCAATGGTGCAACCAACCATCTTTCATTCATAATGTAGTTTGGGTAGGCTAGGACTCATCTCAATTAGTTGGTTCGTCCATTGGTCAAATCACAACTCCAAGTTGCTTTTTCTATGTTTGTTAGCGTAGTTTAGTTTACCCTCATTCCCTTTTAGTTAGCCTAACTTGAACCGCTTAAACGAATCCCAGTACTTAAAACCCAACTCCCAGTGGACGATACCCCGAGTACTTGACGATAAACCTTGCACTTGGGGTTATAAATTTAAAACTCGAATTCTTCCTATCAAATGTTTGGCGCCGTTGTCGGGGAGTTGGCGTCTTTCAATATTAGGTTTCACTTGACCATTTGAGACTAGGCCTTTTAGAAAATCCACCAAAAAAAGAAAAAATAAAAATTTCAAAATTTCAAAAAAATTCAAGATGGCTATTTTCCATTTTTCTCAGTTTGAGCATGAACCTTTTTGGCACTACTTGTCTAAGTTGAATGATTATCGTGCTCAATATGTGCTTTTTGAGTATGAAAAATGGAAAATATGCGATGCTGTGCTTGAGAGGACAATACCTGAGACTCGAGCAATCCTTGAGTCCATGTGTTATGGTGGTTTGCATTCATTAGCTGTTGATGACATGTGGGATTTGTTTGAGTCTCTAGCTTGGCATCAATGGCAATCTGATGATGCTAGGGACCCATATCATCACTACTCTTCTTACCCTCATGTGTTATACTCTTTTTGCCAATCTTTTGACTATGATGTGAATTCTTGTCCTTATTATGATGTTTTCGATGAATGTTATGCTAGACTTGATGCCATGATAAGAACAATGAATAAGCAACATGAGTGTTTTGTTAGTAGGATGAGGGAGTGTGGTTTATTGCATGAGACTGACCCTAGTTTACCTTGCCCTAGACTTGAGGCTCGTCTTTATGATGATTGTGAGTCTTCCCTTCCCATAGAGTTTAATGTTGTTAATGATGCACCTTTGACCGACCTAGGGGAAGTGTTTGACCCTCCCTTGACCCCATTGACATTTGTTGCTCCATCATTTTCTAGCACGCCTACGGACGCTAGCGTTAGTGATTCGATCTTACTTGCTTCTCCCCTTCCTTTAGCTCAGTGCATGGGGTTAGAGATGGGCGAGACTTCTCGGGGTGATGCTAGTTCTGTAGAGGATGTTTTACTTTCTTGGTCAGGAGGACTTACATAGGTTGAGCCATATCTCAAGGAGGCTCCTTTCGAGGAGTTGTGTGATGATAGTTTAGTGGTTGGTACCGCTCCTAGCATTGAGCATATCGACCCAATTTGCACCGAGCCACATGACTTGACCCCAATTTCATCCCCCTTACTTCCCACCATGCCCTCTCACTTGCATGCATTCCATGAGTCCCCAGGTGACATTTGAGGGTATAATCCCTCCTTGGACCCTTATTGCGCATACTTAGAGGACATGCCTAGGAAAATTGAGTGGACCACTTTCTTTGATTATTATTTCGATTTTTCTATGGCATTTGATAAGTTTAAGAGGGCACTAACTCTATTTGCTACATCTTTACTAGTGCTCTCTTACTTACATCCCTTTGAGATGCATGCAAAGGCACATGATAAACTCTTACAAGCTTTGATGGCGTTCGAGTTGATAGTTCGAGTCTTGAGAGACAAGGAGTGGCTGATGCTCCTTAAGCCGCCGTGGCATAGTTTGGGTACAATCAGTACCCCACCTGGTATAGTCGTTCTCACCCTTCCCCCCCTTCTTTTTATTTTTCATTTTCTTTCTTTTTGTTTTTGTTTAGTTGTTGATATTAGGATTGTACTTTTGTGGTGATCATTTTGAGGAGAAATTTAGGATGTTGTTGAGCCATTGATGGCTATGATCATCGTTTTTGTGTTTTTGTGGATATTTGTGTGTTGTAATTGGTGGTGTTGTAATTGGTGGTGTTGATGGATTGGTATACCTTTGTTTTTGGTGGTTAGTTTTGCATATATGTGTGGTCTTATTTTTGATTTGGTGAGTGTTTTTGGGAAAGTGTGCTAGCTTGATGTAAAACAAATTCACATACCTAAGTTAAATGCTAATTGATCTATATCATATGATGCAAATTTACATCATGGAAAGGAACACTGAATTTACATGCCATTATACGAAACTACGTTATACAATTCAATCAATTTAACCATATGTAAAACATATTTACATACAAAATGCAATACTAAATCACATAATCAAAACACCTTACAAACTTGTGGACAACAAATCTGCATAATTCTGGTCAATTGACCTAAAGTAAAACAAATTCACATAATTACAACTTTAATGAAAACATATTTACATCATCTTAGCTATATGCAAAACAAATTTACACAAACGTGCAATGCTAAATTTCATCCTTAATGAATTTTTATAACATTACATTAAACATATTAATATAATATTATCACAATGAGTGAAACAAAACTACATGATATAAAAACAGGATTAATATGGCTGCATGTACACGACAAAAAAAAGGCAGTTTTGGCAGAAATTTTGACGAAAAAGAGTGTAGATTTTGAAGAAAAATTGGCCTACTTATGGGAATTTTGACGAAAATTGTATCCGTCAATAAGCCATTAGTCAAAATGGACATTTCGACAGACCTATCAAAAATTCTAATGGAAGATTTTTGACTAACCGACAGTCAGTCAAAATTTCAATTGATGGACCATACTGACGCACTGACAACCCGTCCGTATGATTTTGACGGACTAATACTCAATCAAAATCCATTTTGATGAAAAATTTTGATGGATATGTTTGCCCATCAAAACTCCAAAGATTTCAGGGCAGGAGGGCTACATTTTTTATAGAAATTCTCCAAACTATTGGTCGTTGGAATTGATCAACAATTAGACTTGCATTTTTATATTAAATCGTGTGTTGCGGAAAGCGAAATAGCATACTGCAGCCTTCATGTTATTTTTTCCCCCTTTTTTGATAAGGAGAATAATGCATATTTGTACATAAGGATCAATTTAGAGATGAAGACAAAGAATTGCTACTCTGCCATTCTTGTCAAAGTTTCGTCGAATAGCTGAAAATCACACCAGAACTCCTTGTTAGAATTTATAAATAAAACTGCAGTCTTGTTGGTTCAACCGGCGAGCCCTACGTTTGCATTCTTCACCCCACACACATGCACTAAGTGAGTTTAACTAGCAATAGCAAATGAATGACTAAAATCCCCACCCGCTAAGTATGGAGAATACTAAAATTTCAACTTATGATCAAACTATAGAGTAGTTAGGTGAGGAGTGCAAGCATAGCAAATAGCATTTCAGCCGAAAAAGATAACATCACCTAAATTGGTACAACAACAACAACTCCCATACACCACAATTAAGGCTAGCGGATGATATTAAGAGGAAATTTTTGGAGGAGTTGAAAGAATTAATGCAAAGTATACCTCAAAGTGAGAAATTCTTCTTGGATGGTGATTTTAATGGACATGTTGGAACTAAGGCAGATGGGCATGCTAGGATGCATGGAGGTTTTGGTCTGGGGAAAGAAACAGTACGTGTCAATTCTGGACTCTGCGGTTGCCTATGATTTGATGATTGTTAACTCCCATTTTAAGAAGAATGAGGATCACTTGCACTGCAAAAAAAAAGTAGCTTTCACCAACAGATGTCTAGTGATAAAAAATAAGATCTGTTGGTAGTGGTGAGTTTTTACAATAGATTCAGTTGTTTATTGGTATTAAAGTTTTCAATTTTGGAGGGAAGAATCAGTCCTAATATTTCCAACAAAATAAAAATGTTGTGTTGGTATTATTATCATATTACCAACAATCTACATGTCTGTTGGTACTGTAATTACATTACCAACATATTCGTCTGTAAAATAATTTCTGTTGGTATTTAAAAAGCATGTTATTGTGGAAAAAATTGAATAATTATTTAAAAATTACACATTGGACAAATAAAATAAAAAAGTACTTGTTTTTTTCCTAAACTATCATATTGAAGAAGCTCCTAAGAAAAACCTGAACTGGCAATAACACTACCCAAAATTTCACTCAAAAATTGAATAACATTACCAACAAAACCGAGAAGCCCAGAACACTAAAATGCAAAATTGAGGGGCACTGAAACGCGAAACCTAGACACTCAAATGCAGAACACTCAAACGCGAAACCTAGAACCCTCACAACCCAGAACCCTCATGCCTAACCATTGAAGAATCTGCCCACACTCTTATCTTCTTTGCTTCCAAAAGTGTTGTTGGCTTCTTGGTGTTGCAATTTTTATTTCGAATCATTGTTGTTTCGCACACAGAGCCTTAACTATACTCAACTTTTGAAGGTATGTATGCACCTCTCTTATCCTCTCTTTCAATCTACCAGAAGATTCTAAATTAGTCTTTTATGTTTTGGCAGCCACTTTCTGGAGATTTCGGTGTCGAAAAATCAAGGTTTTGGTGGCAGAAATTCAGGGCTAAACACAAGAACTCAGACTTGTTATTTGCAAATTGCTAAAGGTATTGTGTATTTCAATCCTTTTGTTGGGTTTGAATGGGAATTAAGACAACAGCTAATTGAATTGAAGAGTTTTGTGTTTAACTAGTGGAAATTATTTGAACTTGAAGAATTCTGGTTATGTCTCCCTTGAATTTGTTGTGGTATTTGTGTACTTTTGCAATTCCCATGAGCTTGAGGCTAGTAGTTAAATGTTCGAGAAGTGAAAATCGTTAGAAAGCAATTTGGAAGTGAATTTTGGGGAAAGTTGGATCACATAAGGTGGGGTCATGGCAGTAGGTTTGGGGTTAGCTACCATTCAAATATAGGTGCCACAGGGAGCCAAGGTGATCTTGGTTTTTCTTGTTAGAGATTTGGTTTAGAAATAGTTAGATCTCATGTTTTTTGCTACATGGTGTGTGTTTTTGGCTTGCCACAGTAGCATTGCTCTTTCCTTTTAATAAGGCGTCTAGTTATACGTTTTGATGCACCCAACTGTGGGTTTTTGGTTGTTGTAGTTAACTAAATGTCATATTTTCAGCCCTAGATATTTTGAAGAATAATATGAATATGATCAATATCAGCTTGGCATATGATCTTGAATGCCCTGTCTGTAATTCTGGATCGAATGTAGTTATTTACTTGCCCATTTAGTCTGTTGTGGGGATTGGATTTCTGTGGTGCATTTAGCAGATGTGTTTTTATAGGTTTGTGAGATTGTGTTAATAGGCATATGTGATTGATAGTGTAGCATAGGTTTGTCTACTGTTTGCTAATGTATGTTTTCTTACTAGTTGAGCTATATGAGAAGACAAGTTGCTATACTTTCACTTAAATAGATATAGTGGTTCTTGTAACAAGTTGCTATACTAGTGTTGTGTTGTTTATCGGACATGTGATGAATCCCTTGGAGAGTTAAAAACACTTAAGAGTTGTTAGTCTCTGGCAGGCAGCAAACTATGGTCACTAACACGGATCTTTTCATGTTTCTGTTTTTTAAACTCGTATTGTCACAGCCAGATAGTTGTACTTGTTTCTTGAAATGTGCATACCCTCGTCAGTGGATGTATTTGCTATGTGGATGAAATTTTTGGTGTATGTCTATAGGTTTTACTGTAAGTGCAGATTTAAGCATCCAGGTGCAGAGATGTGCTTTATAACTGGCTATCTTAGACTGATTCACGAGATTGGTTGCTATTATGTTTTACTTGGATTAATATCCTAGAGAGTTGAAATGCTAAATTTTCGATCTGACAGATCAAATTGTGCCACTGACATAGGTCTTTTGACGTTCTTGTTTTATTAACTCGTGTCATCACAGTTGGATTTATCTGTGTTTTTTTGTGCTATTCCTAAGATTCTTCATCTCCTCAGTAAATGTGTAATTTGTAATTTGCATGAGATTTTAGTGCATTCCTGGAGCTTTGAATGCTAGTGTAGATTTAAACATCTGGGTACAGAGATGTGCTTTATAATTGGGCATTTGTGATACAAAGATGTGCAATCTGTAACTTTTTCCCTCCTATATTAATAGTTTTATGAGTGTAACTAAAGATTTGACTTGTAACCAACCTGAAAATAGCTAACCCAATGAAGTGCTAAAATCTCATTACAAATGTTTGGTATGCTCCGGGCGAGTGGCCCGTAGAGTTGTGGACTCTGGCATATAGCCATTGAACTTATTTCTATGTTCTTTTATACTTCTACTCGATGCAGGAAATTAATATAAGGATTTATGCTTGGCAAAAGGTTAGTTTTCAGGCGAAACTCTGTTCGTTTCGCCCCAGAATTTAAGTAGGAATTTAAGAAATCGTTCATACTTCTAACCCTAAGGGTTGGGGGTCTCACATATGGTATCAGAGTGAGGTTCTGCGACCATAGGTCACGACCTGAGTCTTGCACTTCATATAGTTTTCTAGGAACGCATTTATATCAGCAGCAATTGCTTAATTAAGGGCCACCATATTTTTGCAACTTTCTAGAACTAGGGGTTTGAGTTTGACTGTAGAGCCTAAATTTGCTGAGTCACACAGCTATTCTGTTCTAGGTTGTTGGAGAAGATTACCATGAGATCACCCTTCACTCATAAATGAATCTAAATAGTTCTGGAAAGAAGAGGTAAGATAATGGCAAACCCCTTAGTTGAGCAGTTGAGATGAGATTTTACAGCTATTATAAGCTCATATAAGGAAAATGAACCACACTAAGCCACTGCAATTGATAGAGAGAAGTCACACTTACATGAATCACCAAGACAGGGCAATTCACTGGCCAATTTTGTTAACATTCTGAGACAGAAAACCAATCAACAAAAAATGAATAAACATGTCTCACCAAAAAAACTGAATACACATGCAAAACCCCACTTCAAACAAAGAATGTTATTAAGAAATCTTATCACTTCTGATTTGTTACCTTATAAATATCAAACCAATATGTCCTTTTAACAGGGTAAAGTACCCTCACTTGAGATTGGACTATGTAAAACCATGCCTCGTAGGTTAGGGATATGTGAAGCTAGATCTACTGTTGGATCGCTCCCAACAGATTGACCATAAAGTATGAATTGCTCATCTTTGACCCCATATTGCTCTTTGAGGCATTTATATGCTGCATCAATGTATGCGTACATATTACACTCAGTAGGCTATTCCAAGGAAAACAAGGATTAGTGTTATATTTTCATAAGATATCATGAATAAAATACCTTATTGCAAAAGATACAAAGAGAACCAAAAAGAGAAGTTTTAATCTTTTAATGGATGGAAAAATCAAACTTAAGTCTTGATCATGAGTATTCCTTGTTAGATTCAACGAACTATAGTTACTAAGAAAAACTGCATAGTGCTCTTCAACCATTGAACTGTGGAATTACTTCATTGAATATTTAATTCATCTACTTGCCCTGCATTCCAGAGCTCAGAATTTATGTTTTGAGGTTCGTAGACTGTCTCTTCAGAACAGCGAGCACTGTTCCCTGTGCAGTTGCTTGATAGGAAAAATTTGAGTTTTAAATTTATAACCCCAAGTGTAAGGTTTACCGTCGAGTACTCGGGGTGTCATCCACTAAGAGTCGGGTTTCAAGTATCGGGATTCGTTTAAGTGGTTCAAGCTAGGCTAACCGAAAGGGAAGGAGGGTAAACTAAACTACGCTAACAAACATAGAAAAAGCGACTTGGAGTTGTGATTTGATCAACGGACAAACCAACTAATTAAGACAAGTCCTAGCCTACCGAAACTACATTATGAATAAGAGATGGTTGCTTGCACCATCGAATACCACCCAAGTCCTCTCTTAAGGGTCATAAGCTAGTCTAATTAACCTAACCACCTATTTTCATGGGGTTCGCCCAATTAGACCATAAAATTAGCAATCCCCGGACATAGCTTGAATCGGATACTATTTTCATGTCCCGAACTCGGCTATTTCCTCTCCCACACTAGCTAATTGACCTCACCTCTTAGCATAAGTCAATCGTCCGAAAATATAGATGAAAGCACTTTCAAGCATTTCATCGAACACTTGGCGAGCGTAAGAGAAAACTTTAAGTTCTAGGCATAGATTGGGTATGGTTAAGCCTAATACAAGACTAATTGGTCATCAAGAGGCTAATCACTATTCAAGCCAACAAAATCTACCAACTAATCTACAACAAAACACAAAAACCCAAATTCAAACCCAAGTTGACAAAGAACATAACAAGCATGAAGATGGAGGAAAGAGAATAAAACTAATCAAATCCAACAGCCTAATAAAACATGGATTAACAATGAAAATTAAGCATTAAAACTAAATACAATCTAAACTAACATAATCATAACAAGAATAAACAAGAACAAAACTGAAATATAAAGGTAGAGAGAGAGGAGAAAACTTATAGATTGATAGGAAGAACTTCAAATCCCAGTACTTGAATCCAAAATTAATCCAATACAACCCAAATCTAATCCTTTCAATGGGGTTTTTATTCCCTAAAACCTAAACTAAACTACCCTAAAAATCACATGGAACAACCCTTAAACAAAACGATGAAGGAGGCTTTAAATAGAATCGCGAGACCAAATGACGGCCCAGGGGGGCATGACCGTGCCACATGGCACGGCCCTACCGTGCCATTTTCCTGGCGCGATGGTTCGGCCCCCCCGAACATTCTTTCTTGCCTGCTTTCACTGTTTTTGCCTATCTTCGCTTCTTTTTGCGATGTTTGCTCGATTTGAAGTTTATTATCTACAAAAGCAAATAAAACAAGTAAAAAGTCTAAAAATTATATTATTATGCGAGCTAAAATTAGGTAAAAGGGGCACAAAAAATAGGACAAATTATCACCTAACAAATACCCCCACACCTATCTTTTGCTCGACAAAATAAAAACTAATATAAGAACCTATCTCACTGTCGTAGGAATCACGGTTGCATTTAGCATATGCAACAAGCCCTTTAAATCTCTTGGTTCCCCCAAGTGGATGAGTGAGGTCTCGTGAGGGTTTGCAGAAGATATACCCACAAAATCTCAAAAAGGAAAACAAAGAAATGAGAAACAAAAATCAAAAAAATAAATAAATAAATAAAATGAAACAAAAATGACAAAACACAAAATATACATGGCGTAAACTGTACACAATCGGATCAACCAAAACCCCCTAGCAACTCAAGTATCAGTCTGTACACAAGCATTATATGCATTTCAGGACACATCATCCCAAAGAATGGTATCTAGACATTAGCTTCTCACCCCACGACGCGTGAGAACATTGAATCCATCCTGGTACCTGGTGTATAAGTGTATCATCACCCTAAAACTTTGACTTACCAAAATCAAACTCAATCCCACTTAACTGACACAAGCTACCTTATTGATTTGCTAGCACGAAAAATAAGCTTTTCCAGTATTACCTCAAAGGGTAGCACCCAGTAGCGCATGCCTCAAAGGGGTGCTTGTCATTCCAAACTCTTTTCTTCCCCCCTTTTTCTTTCTCTTCTTCTTTGTTATTCCAAACTCTTGTCACACCTCAAAGGGATACACCCAATAGCGCATGAGTTTGTTTGTTTGTTTTTGTTTTTGTTTTTGATTTTGGAAAAGGGATGCAAGCACATACAAAGGTGACTGTGCAGTAGACAAGTGGTAGAGCCGATCATGGAAGACTAAAAGTATAAGATAATGATAATACATAAATCAGGACTGGATTGCAAAATTACAATGGGCTGTTGGGGTTAGAACTGAGGCCTAAAATGAAGACTTGGGATGGATATCTATGATACACAATATCTTTATGTACGAGCTAATAGTCAAAGTACCGGAGATCAAGGCTAATCAAAATAATACAAAACTCCCCTAAATCCAAAAAAAAGGAAAAATTATACGAAAAAGAGAAAAATTGAAAAATTTATGCAAAAATGAAAAATTTTCACAAAAATAAGAATAAAAGGGTAGATAACCCCAACCCCACACCTAAATCTCGCAATGTCCTCATTGGGAGCTGAGAGTCATCACCAACCACAAAACACACAAAAACAAAGAAAACAAAATCACACACAAGACATATAAAACAAGACAAACACACACAAGAACACTAAACTTGTACACACTACAAGAAAATCGCCTATTTGTGACCGAAAAAGCGATCACAAATTGTGAAAAATCGGTCACAAATGATGTTTGTGACCCCCTTTGTGACCACTTCCTGCAGTCACAAAACCCTTGATCGGAAATTGAATTTGTGACCGATTCAGTCACAAATTGAGACGCGATTTGTGACCGATTGTGTGGTCGCTATTTGTGATCGAATTTGTGACTACCTTTTTCTTCCACACCGTTTTCCAGACGGCTTTCGCAGTGAGAATTTAAGTCAGACTTGTGACTGATTTTGTGACCGAATATGAATTGTGATCGATTTTGTGACTGATGTGAGTCACATAATTTGTAACCGCGATTGTGACTGCCGTGTGTTACGACTGATTTTGTGACCGATTTGGTTGAAAATGTGCCATTCTTGTGACCGTATTTGTGGCCAATTTTGGTATAGTCAAAAAAATATTTGTGACTGACATTGTGATCGCGGTCCTTTGTGACCGCATTTATGACTAACTTTGTTGGAAATTATGCTTCATTGTGACCATTTTTGTGACCGATTTTGAAAATTGAAGAATAATTTATGACTGCTTTTGTGACCATTTTTTAAGTAATAGCTTGACAAGTGCATTTGAAATATAATCATTTCCCTGAATTTATAAAACTATGACCACGCATTTATATATGCATGACAACCACATTCATGCTTCCATAACAACCAAAGCTTCATGTTACATAATATCTGAACTAAGATCTAACATGAATATCTTCACATTAAACATATAAGTCTAAATTACAATAATTCAACTACATTTAAAGTGTTTCAAACCACAAGTCAAGTCATCAAACATTGTTACCATACAAATCATTTGTCATTCTTAGTCGCATCCTCATTCTCTTGTTGATCATCATTGTTGTTGTCGTCGTCGTCATCATCATCATCATCATCATCATCTTCTTCATCTTCATCTTCATCTCCATCTTTATCCTCACCATTACTACCACTATTGCTTCCAATTCCACCATTTCCAACACCAACATTGGTGGATATTGGAATTGTAAAATTCATTTGTTGCATCAAAGTTTTTACAAGTTTTGTGGTCTCAGATAGTTTTTCCTCGACCCGATGCAACCTCTTTTTTAACTTTTTCTTTGATTGCTTCTCTTTTTCAAATAGTTCAATAGAAACTTTAGTGGTAGGAGGTGGACCGGTAGTAGAAGCACATGAATCCTTCATTTCAAATCTAAAAATTTTACCTTTCTTGGTGAGGCCAACAGCCTCCTTCCAAATAGTCATCTGAGTTTCCATCGACAGTTGAGGAAATGGCGTTCCTTAGGAGGTAGAACCTTCACCTTGAGTAGATGCTTGGATCTTTGAAAGTCTTTTTCTATACTTCTCCTACATTAAGAAGAATGCAAGTATTTTTGTCAATTTAAAGACTAAAAGAGTAAAAGAAATTATAGTGAATATGAGCATCTGTAACAACCCTCCGAACCCTAGGACTAGGAGTGTTGGTGTTTCTTAATTCCTGGGTGAAACGAATAGAGTTTCCCCTAAAAGCTGGCCATTTTCCAGGCTTAAAGCCTTACATTAAATCCCCTGCATTGAATACAAGCAAAAAAAAAGACAAATCAAATCAAGCTCAACGGCTGCCCGCCGGAGACCACAACTCTACGGGCCACACGCCCAGGGTAAACCATTCAATAAAGTTCACTAATAGAAAAGAAATACAAAGTACAATTCAACGGATCATACATCCGAAGTACTCGACATCCCAAAAATAAACAATTTAAGTGGATATGAAGTGTGAAGAAAACTGCATTGATGTTCCACATCACATAATCAAAACAAGCCCTGGAAATTAAACATTTCAGCTTGAATTCCTTGGAAATTAAACAAGTCCTTGGAAATTAAACAATTCAGCTTCAAGTATGAGAATGTTCCACATCACATAACCAACACAAGCCTTGAAGTGTAAAGAAAACTGCATTTGTAAAGAAAGCTTTAAGTATGCATTTGTATAAAAATGTTCCACATCACATAACCAACACAAGCCTTCAAGATCAAATTCCTTGGAAATTAAACAATTCAGCTTCAAATACAGATATAATTCTTTAAGGGAAGTGTATATATACCTTAGAAGCTAGTCTAACTTCAAAATAAACATAATATGTTCCGTTCTCCATTATGAGCTTCTTTGAGAATTTAAGATTGCCATTAACTAGATCCCTTTGCATCAAAATTGGTGATGGCTTATTCGATCTAAAATATATATTTGCTGACATTTTCTTCTTTTGAACATATATTCAAATATTTGCTGAAATTTATCAAAACAAAACATTGAATGTGTATGTGTAAAAATGAAACTCGTGAAAACAACCTCCTTCGATCTCTCCTAATGTTGATTTAAGTTCTTGAGCTTATAAATTTTTAGAGAAATAAGTCACTTACATATGCTTCTTTTGACTTTTGATTGACAAATGATTGATCTTTTCTCCTAGAGTGGGTGAGTGCAAATGATTCATCAATAGTTAGCTCTCTTTGTAATTTTTCCGCCTACATACAATTAAAAGTAGATTAGTGATTATAAGTACATGTAAATAACTTCAATTAGTTAGTCGAAATCAACGCATATGTACGAAAATATATATATATATATATATTTATATTACCAATCTCCTCCTATGCTCAGAATGGGGAATTGATCCACCACAATGTACAGATGAACCTACTCCCAACGGTGGTGCTTGACTCGTCTTGCCTAACATACTTCTCCCTTTGAATTCTTTAGACTCCCAATATGCACATAAGCCATCATAATCATCTTTGCTTAGCCACACAGGTTGTTTTCCACTTTTTCGAATCTCAAATGTCATTCCTTTTAATCTTGATGATCCACGAAACTCGAAAACTCTCCTAAACTCATGAGCATGCTCATCATCCCAACAATATTTTTTCTAAAAGTAATCCAAAATTATAAGCACAGGTAAGTATGTGAAAAAATATGTACCAAATGTTTTTTTGCTTTTTTTTTTTGGCAACTATTAGGCAACTTACTTTGAATTCATCAAACCACATATTTCGCGCTTCAATTGGTATTTCCTTCCAAGTATGATAAGGTGAATCAAACTTACTTCTTATGATATTAGAGAGGGCATGAATGACGTGAGTATGGTTTGGGTAGAATCTACCCCCCCAAAAAAAAAGAAACATATAGTTATAAAAAGTTCATTTTGTAATGTTGCTTTTTTAAAACAAAAACAATCAATGCAAAAAGTAAGTACTTACTCTTTTCCTCTTGGGAAGATCTTCGTCTTGGTTTGTCATTGGACATCTTCAATAGGTTGCGAAACTTCTTGAGAAGGTTGAGAAGTTTCAGGGGTAGTTATAGGAGTAGGAATGCCCGTTGGAGTGGTGGTAGATGCGGGTACATGGCCAAAAGAAAGGTGGGTTGGTTAGATAGTATACAATTGGGTATTTAGCAAGGCATGATTATGAAAAGGTGGAGAGCTTGTAGGGATCGAATTTTGGGTGGGATCTATGGTAGGGGCAATGGTACGTGAAGGGGTAGATGCGGGAGTCCCTTGAGAAGAAGTAAAAGTGAAATGAAACTTTTTCTTGGTACGGCTTTTCTCCAACATCTTTCACGGGAAACAAAATTCATAAACAAATAAACACAAAATTGGTAATTGTCAAACGTAGAAATCACAAACATGATATATACTCTTGGAAATTAACATAAAATCATACAAACATACATAAATAAGACTATCACAAAAGAAACAAGATTGCCTTCACTAACATTAAAATTATAATCATCAAAATTATAACAAATGACTACTAATCATGAAAATTATAACAAATGACTACTCATCATCATCCTCATCATCTTCATCACCTTCAAGCTCTACATCATCTTCAACTTCGGTATCATCCTCATCAACAAATTCTTCTTCTTCTTCTTCTTCCTCCTCCTATTCCTCCTCTCCCTCCTCATCCTCTTCATTCAGATGAGTCATTAGTGTAACATCTATATCAACTTCTTCATATCCATCATCTCCGAGGTTATCAATTTGAACATCATCTAATATAGTAGTAGCATCAGACATACTCTCCTCTTGATAAGCACGTTGCAATGTGTACTTGTTATCCACTCTAGATCTATGAGTAGTTTTTATAACCACCCGCCAATCTTGGTTGTCTCTTCTTCTCATCGGATATGGCACGTAATACACCTGAGTTGCAAAATCCGTAAATATGAACGAATCATATTTCCTATACCTTCGAGTGTGTCTAATCTCTAAAATACTAAAATCTTTATGCACCCTTGTACGACTATTAGGGTTGTTGTCGAACCAGTGACAACTAAACAAAACACACTTTTTGATTGGCTCTTTCTGATATTCAATCTCAACTACATCTTTCAAAATCCCATAGAAATCATTGTCAATGCCACCTTCTCCAGCTCCTTAAACACAAACTCCACAGTTGTCAGTTTTTCTGTCTTCATTCCTTCTGTGTGGAACTTATAACCATTGACTGTATACATAGGCCATGTATTCGCAAGTCTTAGAGGTCCCAATACTAACTGACACAAATATCGATGACGTTTCGTATCATACATTTGCATCATATCCACCTAATAAATAAGAAAACATAATTTAATTACTCAACTAAGCAATATATATATATATATATATATATATATATATATATATATATATATATATATATATATATTAATTTAATAGCTTACCGAAGTAATATGTTAGCATCAACTTACATTATTTCTAAACCAGGATCCAAATTGTGTTGCGATTAAAGTGTCAACCTGATGATCAGAAAAGTATGGGTTGTCTTCTCTTTTTTCTTGAATGAAGAAGCTGCCAAGTGCAGCACTCCTTTTTAGGGTTAAGTACGTATTAAATATGTTTTGAAAAAACATATTGAAATATAAAATATTAATATCTAACCCAATATAAGGTTGTACTTCCTTGCAGTTTAGTAGAACATGAAGATGAGCAACATTATCTTCTTCATCAGTCAACCACCGCGGTGTTACTCGCCCACTGGGACGACCTTGTGGACGAAAAACCGATAAAGTTGGTTGTGTATCATCCTGCTCAACTTCATCCTCATTTCTTTTATTTCTATTCTGCATGCACGGTACATCAGATGCGAAATAGTATGTGCAAAAGTGAGATATTTCAAGATTAATGTACACCTCACATATTGAGCCTTCTACATGGGCCTTATTCTGCACCATTTTCTTTAATAAGCCCAAAAACCTACAATATAATTTGCCATATATGTTAGCAAATCTAATTTAATCCTAAAAATATTTCAAAAAGTTGTGTATAAAATAAAAAAAATTACCTCTCAAAAGGACACATCCAACGGTATTGGACTGGTCCTCCTAATTTTGCTTCATAAGCCATGTGTACAGGCAAATGCTCCATGCAATTGAAGAAACCAGGAGGGAAGATACGCTCTAATTTGCATAAGGTCACAATAATATTATTTTCCATTTGGGACAATTTCTCCTCGTGAGCATAAGTCTCTAAAGAATTGGCTAAGTTCAGTAAGAGGCTTCCATATTTGTTCAAGAAGTGCACTGAATGCAATTGGAAGTAATGATTGCATGAACACATGGCAATCGTGGCTCTTCAAACCACTTATCTTGGTATTATCCACACGGTTAGCTAAATATGATGAATAATTATCCAGCATTCTCAAATCCTTCATCCATTGGCAAATTGCCTTTTTTTCCTGCATTGAAAAGCTAAATTTTGCCTTTGGTATCACAATTTTGCAATTAGGCAACTCCTTAAGCTCTAATTCTTTGCACCAATAGTATAATTTCAAGTCCATTCTTGCTTTGATATTGTCCTTTGTTTTGCTATCTATATCTATAACTATTGAAAACAGCATCAAATATATTCTTCTCTATATGCATAGCATCCAAATTGTGCGGAAGTAAGTTAGTCTTCCAATATGGCAATTCCCAAAATATACTTTGTTTGGTCCAGTTGTGAACTTGTCCAAAACCCTTAATGACAAAAGGTCCATTTTCAGTCACCTTAGGAAGGTGTTGCACAGTTTGCCATATTGTTTCCCCATGTAGTCTAGTAGGAGGCCTACTAGTTTCACTTTTGTTCTTTGTAAACGCATCCTTATTCCTCCTAAATTGATGCTCCATTGGCAAAAACTGTCTATGACAATCAAACCACGTCGGCTTCCCTTCATTCTCTAAACAAAAGGCTTTGGATGAGGACATACAAATTGGACAAGCTAATTTTCCATGCGTACTCCACCCAAACAACATGCCGTGCGCAGGAAAGTCATTAATAGTCTACATCAATGTAGCCCTCATTTAAAAATTTTCCTTCCTAGAAATGTCATTTATTTGGACACCTTCATTCCATAAGGTTTTCAAATCATCTATCAAAGGTTGTAGATATACGTCTACATTGGCCTTGGGATTTTTTGGACCAGGAATAATGCAAGTTAAAAACATATAAGGTGTACTCATACACATTTCTGGAGGGAGATTGTAAGGAGTTAGAATGACCGGCCAACATGAATAAGACTTTGCGTTCTGTGATGAAAATGGAGAAAAACCATCGGCACATAAGCCAAGTCTAACATTACGTGGCTCAGAGGCAAAATCAGGCCAAGTTCCATCAAAATGTTTCCATACTTCTCCATCAGATGGATGACATAAAACACCAGGCTCTCGAGGATTTTCAAAATGCCATCTCATATGTTGAGCAAAACTATAAGATGCAAATGATCTTTTGAGCCTAGGAATGATAGGAAGATAATGCATTATTGCTAAAGGCACATCCTTTTGTTTTATCTTTTTTTTGGACTTACGCACCCTATATTGAGGAGCATCACAAAATTTGCATTGTTGTAGATGTGCATCATCTTTATAATATAGCATCCAACCATTAACGCAATAATTTATTTTTACGGAAGTGAGCTCCTATTTTCTCACTAACTTTTCTGCATTGGAGAACTTACTCGGCAGATAATTCTTAGATGAACATGCTTCTTTCATAAGTTGTCCAACTTCATTAAAACAACTCTGTGACATATTGTGCTTGGATTTAATACTCATCAATCTAAGAGCAACTGATAACTCAGAATGATTAGTGCAGTCATCCCACAAAGGACATTGTAATGCATTTAACAAATCATAAAACCTTTGTGCATCTGGATTAGAAGGTTCTAAAATATGTTGATTAAAAGCGTCTTCAACCATTGTGTGACATGCATCATTGGACATAGCATGATTTTCGGAAGAAATACTAGGTGGACTATGATGCATGTTTACTTCTTTACCTTCAAGGGGTTGAAGTTCCCCATGTGATATCCAATACCAATATCCACTAGTGAACCCTTTCTTATATAGATGAACCTTAACTTCTTCCGGTGGTAGAAATTTTGTATTCTCACACTTCGCGCAAGGACACCTATATACTTTCTCCCTCAAATACACAGGAAGGTTTCTTGCAAACATGCCAAACTCATTAACCCCCGCCACAAACTCAGGTATTAATCCACCTCTATTGGGAAAAAGTCTATTAACCATCCACCTACGATGCTCCGAAATTTCCATATTTTGTTTAAGTTAGAATAAGTTATTTCATTAGTTTTTTTTCAACTATTAATAATAGTATAGCATATTAAATTAGACAGCATAATACACATAACAAATGCATCAAAGTGCACATAGCTTCTTATATGAAAGCATAATTCTCACACTTAACAACCACATGCAAATAGAAAACCGAACACCCAACTTGTAAATTATCATACAATCACAATACAATTGGCTGGACTTCACGATATAAAATGCATTATTGGGCCAGACTAGAAAGTTCATCTACTAAAATAACATTAATTTGACTATCCCAAATCTTTATGGCATATAAGGTACATTAGCTTAGGAGCTTCATAATTGAGTTTTTGGTAAAATAGATATCCAGATATTAAGCCGTACACGTTTTAGGCGTATATTAATGACATTATGGCTTCTTATATGAAAGCATAGTTTTCACACCTAATAACAACAACATGCAGACAAAAAACCAAACACACAACAATTAAACCATCATACAATCACAATACAATTGGCTGGACTTCACGATATAAAATGCATTATTGAGTCATACCTAAAAGATCACATAAATTGTTGATAGGTCACTAAGCCCTTCCATCATAATAACTACTTCATAGTTATGTGCGTAATAATATACATACTTGCATTCGTTAGAATTATATACCTCTACAATACACCTTCACGATCAAACAACTTCAACATTCAATCACTTATATTGGTCAACTGCGAGTTGTATCAAATATATGTACACATAAAAAAATATGAGTGCTTGTATATAAGGGAGGAGAGAGGGACAGAGCTAATTGTAAATAAAATCAAAATCACAAACAATATGCCAAAAAAGATTAAATCTAAAACATTAATTATTAAATGAAAAGGTCCCAAAAACATTAATTATTAAATGAATAAGGGTGGATAGGCAGAAGTTGTTGCAAGGAAATGAAAATGTTAGGAGGAAATATAAAATGACATTCCAAGTTGAAAGGAAAGTTCCTCGAAGATGCGAATTACCCATATTTTAAGTTATTTTCTAATAACTCATGTATTAACAGCAATGTGAGAAACCATAAAACAAATTTCAATATCAAAAGTGAATTTCCAATCCCAGTGTGAAGTATCATCCAATGAATATCTGCACACCAAACAGTACCTAGGGTACATTTTAATTTGAAGATTGCATTGTTTAACTATCACATAACTAAAATATCACATTGGTTACATATGCTATCAAAGTTGCATCTCCTTTTCTTCCCCGATGAACCCAGTGTGTAAAGGTAAAAACCAACCATATCCATCCCAAGTGCAAACTTTAACTACGAAGAGCATTATTCACCCAGAGAAGCTACCGCACCATTATACTTACGCAAAAGAGCAAGAAGGTTGAGACACATGCCGGCAGAAATCATATAAGCAAAAAATCAAAATCATTACAAGTGGGCCATTTTCGAATCAAGCAAGTAGGAGCAGGTAGTAGATTGTGGGTAGCTTAATTTACAATTTCATTGCCTTCATTCTAGTTATGTTGAATCAAGCAAGTAAGAGCAGGGAGTAGATTGTAGGTAGATTGTGGGTAGTTTAGCCCAACTTAGGAAAAATAAGTTTAATTCAACTAAAACTCATATATACGTAATACTCCAGCTATGCCTAGAGAAGTTACAATACGTCAAAGCCAAACGGTAAATTAAGCAAAATCACACACGCACCCCTTGTAGTCCAACCTTGATATCAGTCATTATAATTTGGATAAGCCCTTAAAAGCAAAATCTTTTTACCGTGATGTGATTGACAAAATAAACTAGCATGAATCAAAAGTCAAACCAAGGCATAAGAATAAACAAAAGGAAGAAACTCAACATTCCATTTGAAAGCCTAGAAGACGAAGTGCTCAAACCAAATGCTAAACCCAACAACTTCTAAACAAGGGATGAGTTTATAGTGAAATAGCAACTTAAGAGGACCGAAAAGGGTGAAGTAATGTCCGACTTAGTCACAAATCAATCGAACACGGGTTGGAACCAGTGATTAGGTTAGCAACGATAATCTAACTCAAGAAATTGCCACTCTAAGAATAAACCAAGATTTCTACTCAATTACACAAACTATAACCCAGTTATAGTAACCTGAGAACCAACGAAAACATAACTGAGAATTCAGAACCAATGAAAACATAACTGAGAATTCAGAACCAACCTGAGAACCAACTAATACGTAACTGAGAAATTGTAACTCCAAGAATAAACCAAGATTTCCACTTAATTAAACATAACGGCAATAAAATTGTAAATTAAGCCACCCACAATCGAATTTTGAACAAGTACCACAATAACAGGATGCAAGAAAAATTGAATTTTAAGCAAGTACCACAATGAACAAACACTAAACTCCATGACTGTTCAAACCATCAAAGACCACGTCTAAGAATTCAAAACCAAACTTAAGCTTCAAAACCATACTTACAGTTCAGTTGGAGACAGACGGATCTGGGCTTCGAGCCAGCGCCAATGGAACGAAACCGACAATGGGCGCACGCCAGCGATGATGGAAGCACGAGAGAGGATTGTGTGGACGCCGGCGACGATGGACGCGCGAGAGGGCACCTCGACTGGCGACTGCAGATGCCGGCGACGATGGAGCCAAAGGGAGGAGGGTCAGCGACGATGGAGCCAGAGAGAGGAGAAGTTGGGAGCAGTCTGGGGGCGCGGGGGGTGGGGGAGTGTCGAGCTAGCGAAGGGATGAGGGAGTTAGGATGTGAGAGATGAGAACAAATTAGATTTAGGTTTTGTTATTAACTAGTATCGTGACCGAATTTTATTTTGAAATAGTCACAAAATCGGTCTCAGATTTTAATAAAAATAAGTCCTTATTTTTAAATTAAATGAAAAAGTTTGTTAATTTTGAAAAATTAAAATTTATGACTGATTTTATATCGGTGTGAAAATCAGTCATAAAATGTGACTGCATTTCATACTACTTAACTTGCGGTCATAAATTTCTCACGGCCTTCTATTGATCACAAAATTAGTCACAAAATGTGACTGTTGTCAAGCGGTCACAAAAAGGCGGTCACAAATTGCAGTAATTCTTGTAGTGCAAGCTAGCACACTTTCCCAAAAACACTCACCAAATCAAAAATAAGACCACACATATATACAAAACTAACCACTAAAAACAAAGGTATACCAATCCATCAAAACCACCAATTACAACACACAAATATCCACAAAAACACAAAAACGATGATCATAGCCATCAATGGCTCAACAACATCCTAAATTTCTCCTCAAAATGATCACCACAAAAGTACAATCCTAATATCAACAACTAAACAAAAACAAAAAGAAAGAAAATGAAAAATAAAAAGAAGGGGGGGAAGGGTGAGAACGACTATACCAGGTGGGGTACTGATTGTACCCAAACTATGCCACGGCGGCTTAAGGAGCATCAGCCACTCCTTGTCTCTCAAGACTCGAACTATCAACTCGAACGCCGTCAAAGCTTGTAAGAGTTTATCATGTGCCTTTGCATGCATCTCAAAGGGATGTAAGTAAGAGAACACTAGTAAAGATGTAGCAAATAGAGTTAGTGCCCTCTTAAACTTATCAAATGCCATAGAAAAATCGAAATAATAATCAAAGAAAGTGGTCCACTCAATTTTCCTAGGCATGTCCTCTAAGTATGCGCAATAAGGGTCCAAGGAGGGATTATACCCTCAAATGTCACCTGGGGACTCATGGAATGCATGCAAGTGAGAGGGCATGGTGGGAAGTAAGGGGGATGAAATTGGGGTCAAGTCATGTGGCTCGGTGCAAATTGGGTCGATATGCTCAATGCTAGGAGCGGTACCAACCACTAAACTATCATCACACAACTCCTCGAAAGGAGCCTCCTTGAGATATGGCTCAACCTATGTAAGTCCTCCTGACCAAGAAAGTAAAACATCCTCTACAGAACTAGCATCACCCCGAGAAGTCTCGCCCATCTCTAACCCCATGCACTGAGCTAAAGGAAGGGGAGAAGCAAGTAAGATCGAATCACTAACGCTAGCGTCCGTAGGCGTGCTAGAAAATGATGGAGCAACAAATGTCAATGGGGTCAAGGGAGGGTCAAACACTTCCCCTAGGTCGGTCAAAGGTGCATCATTAACAACATTAAACTCTAGGGGAAGGGAAGACTCACAATCATCATAAAGACGAGCCTCAAGTCTAGGGCAAGGTAAACTAGGGTCAGTCTCATGCAATAAACCACACTCCCTCATCCTACTAACAAAACACTCATGTTGCTTATTCATTGTCCTTATCATGGCATCAAGTCTAGCATAACATTCATCGAAAACATCATAATAAGGACAAGAATTCACATCATAGTCAAAAGATTGGCAAAAAGAGCATAACACATGAGGGTAAGAAGAGTAGTGATGATATGGGTCCCTAGCATCATCAGATTGCCATTGATGCCAAGCTAGAGACTCAAACAAATCCCACATGTCATCAACAGCTAACGAATGCAAACCACCATAACACATGGACTCAAGGATTGCTCGAGTCTCAGGTGTTGTCCTCTCAAGCACAGCATCGCATATTTTCCATTTTTCATACTCAAAAAGCACATATTGAGCACGATAATCATTCAACCTAGACAAGTAGTGCCAAAAAGGTTCATGCTCAAACTGAGAAAAATGGAAAATAGCCATCTTGAATTTTTTTGAAACTTTGAAATTTTTATTTTTTCTTTTTTTGGTGGATTTTCTAAAAGGCCTAGTCTCAAATGGTCAAGTAAAACCTAATATTGAAAGACGCCAACTCCCCGACAACGGCGCCAAACATTTGATAGGAAGAATTCGAGTTTTAAATTTATAACCCCAAGTGCAAGGTTTATCGTCAAGTACTCGAGGTATCGTCCACTGGGAGTTGGGTTTTAAGTACTGGGATTCGTTTAAGCGGTTCAAGTTAGGCTAACTAAAAGGGAATGAGGGTAAACTAAACTACGCTAACAAACATAGAAAAAGCAACTTGGAGTTGTGATTTGACCAATGGACGAACCAACTAATTGAGACGAGTCCTAGCCTACCCAAACTACATTATGAATGAAAGATGGTTGGTTGCACCATTGAAGACCACCCAAGCCCTCTCTCAAGGGTCATGAGCTAGTCTAACTAGCCTAACCACCTATTTTCATGGGGTTAGCCCAATTAGACCACAAAATTAACAACCCCCGGACCTAACTCAAATCGGATACGATTTTCATGTCCTGAACTCGGCTATTCCCTCTCCCACACTAGTTAATTGACCTCATCTCTCAGCATAAGTCAATCGCCCAAAAATATAGATGAAAGCACTTTCAAACATTTCATCGAACACTTGGTGGGTGTGAGCAAAAACTCTAAATTCTAGGCATAGATTGCGTATGGTTAGGCCTAATACAAGACTAATTGGTTATCAAGAGGCTAATCACAATTCAAGCCAACAAAATCTACCAACTAATCAACAACAAAACACAAAAACCCAAATTCAAACCTAAGCTAACAAAGAACATAACAAGCATGAAGATGTAGGAAAGAGAATAAAACTAATCAAATCCAACGGCCTAATAAAACATGGAATAACAATGAAAATTAAGCATTAAAACTAAATACAATCTAAACTAATATAATCATAACAAGAACAAACAAGAACGAAACTGAAATATAAAGGTAAAGAGAGAGGAGAAAACTTATAGATTGATAGGACGAACTTCAAATCCCAGTGCTTGAATCCAAAGTTAATCCAATACAACCCAAATCTAATCCTCTCAATGGGGTTTTTATTCCCTAAAATCTAAACTAAACTACCCTAAAAATCGCATAGAACAACTCTCGAACAAAACACCCAAAGAGGCTTTAAATAGAATCGCAAGACCGAACGATAGCCCGGGGGGCATGACCATGCCACATGGCACGGCCCCACCGTGCCATTTTTCTGGCGCGGTGGTTCGGCCCCCCGAACACCCTTTCTTGCCTGCTTTCGCTGTTTTTGCCTATCTTCACTTCTTTTTGCAACGTTTGCTTGATTTGAATTTTATTACCTACTAAAGCAAATAAAATAAGTAAAAACTCTAAAAATTATATTATTATACGAGCTAAAATTAGGTAAAAGGTGCATAAAAATTGGAGAAATTATCACCTAACACTGCTCAAATTATGATTGAACCTAAGTGTTTTGTCTCCAGAGGTGTATAGAAATACGTCATTAAATGTTTGGCTTGGGTGGGCATCACATATTAATGCATCTGCAGTAGGATAATTTAGACCTAATGCCATTTTGAAGAAGGCACAGAGAAAACTGAAAGTGTATCCCAGCGCATAACTGGTTGTTAATTGTGATCAATGACCAGTTTGGCAACATTGAGAACAAAATTTTGAGGAAAAGAACCACCACAAAGTTTAACATATCATGAAATTTCACAGATAGAGGCATTCTGTTAATGGAAAAAAGAGGTAGGATGAGGCACAACCTCTCCAGTTGACTGGCCGTATCTGGAGTAATCATACCTAGAAATTCATAATTTGGAAAATTGTTAAAATAATGGAAGCCCTAGGAGATATGCTATAATATTTTAAATGCACTAAAACATGCACCAGGTATGCCAAATTGGCAAGAACAAATACAATAACAACTCTTAGTGTGAGTCCTGCTTGCGAGGGGATCTGGGAAGATCCATATGTATGCGGTCTTACCTTTGCAGATATCACTAACCATAGAGATACCAATTCCAATAAACACTGGCAACAACATATGGAAGAATTTGTGTGTTTGCTACCTTATATACATACATATATATTTGAAAGTATGCATATATATATATATATATATATATATATATATATATATATATATATATATATATATATTTTCATATATATATATATATATATATATATATATATATATATATATATATATATATATATATATGAAGAACCTAAAAGAAGGAGAAGAACTGCCCCAAAGTAGTGCTGGAGTTTCCTTCAATTTATACTTTAACATTTTTTACTATAATTGTTGTTGTAATGTTTGCTATCTTATATCTTAAGAATGAATAATTATTCAAAAATTATGATATGTAGGAAGTTGCCATTGTGGATGTGTTTAAGGATAAGAGTTGGATGAAGTTGAGGAGAATGGATAACGAATATATGGAATATCTAAATGCATTTTTTGATCATGCATTTGCAACTTTTGCTATTGATGATAAGATTTCATGCCCATGTACAACATATGCTAATAGATTCCACCATAAAAGGGAAGTTGTAAGAGTTCACCTTCTTATAAAAGGGATGGATGCTAATTACCGTAAACATGTATGGGTCTATCATGGGGAGCCAATTCTAAGTGATAATGATGGCGATGATGAGATGCTAAATGATCAATTTAATCATGAGAGTCATGGTTCAATCGAACATGATATACATGATATGATAGGGGATGCTTTTGCATGTCATGAATCCATTAATGATTTCTCAAGCCCTAATGAAGAAACAAAGAGGTTTTTTAAACTAATTGACGATGCAGGTTAGCCCCTCTATCCGGCGTGTGAAGAGTTTAGTAAACTCTCATTTATTGTTGAGATGTATCATCTTAAATGCATGTATAATGTCAGTGATAGGGCATTTGATGCATTTACAAAATACTTCAAAAGGGCTCTTCCAAAAGATTCAGTATTGCCGAATTCCTAATGAGTTAGGCATATTTCGAAATGGGGAACTTTCTTTGGCTTCATACATTTTCTTGATGAGGCAGACATAGTGCCCATATATAAAGTTTATATGTGGTATGCTTAGATTTAGATCTTCGGCCTTGTATAATTTGGCTTCGAGTTGTATCTTTTATTTCCGTAATTATTATTGAACTTTAATGTTTGGTATACTTCAGGTAAGTGGCTCATAGAGTTGTGGACTCCGGCGAGTAGCCATTGAACTTATTTCTATGCTCTTTTATACTTCTACTCGATGCAGGCAATTAATGTAAGGCTTTAAGCCTGAAAAACGGTCAGTTTTTAGGCGAAACTCTGTCCGTTTCGCCCCAGAATTTAAGTAGGAATTTAACAAATTGTTGACACTACTGTAGTTTTTATAGAATGTACAAATTTATGCATTTTATATCTCAAGTTCTATAATAAGTGAGTGCAGAGGAGTTAATTTAACTATCTTGCTGGTAAACTTTTTCAATTTAAGATGGTCTTGTACATTTCATTTCTATTGAAATTAACTTGTTGCAATGCAATTTATTACATCTCTTGCCATGAGGAGTGGAGGGAAGAGAGTGTGATTAGAGGGTTACGTGAAACATTAATTTGGTTGGAATGTATTTGATAACTTGTATATTTTTGTTTATTTTTAATGGTAAATTTGACATCATGTTATTAAGGGAGAATGCCATTAGATGATTATAAATATTCTTTATTACTTCTTCTTAAGATTTATGCTTTTGTGCTTGTTTAATAGGGAATATCAGAGGATATTCTTTCTTCATTTGAGGATATTGATGAAGACAATGAAAATGGTCATGCATTTGAAGAAGAAAATGCTGAAGAAGTTGATGATCAAGAACAAAATGATGAGTTATAGTTTGAGTTCTCTTATGTAATTAACTTTTGTCATGACTTATTTTTTAAGTAGACCAAGTAATGTTTATGAGTTTGCACTTATAGTTTGGACTTTAATTTCAATGGAAGCAATTGTTAGAGTTATGTACTTATTTGTTATGAACTTTTAGCGAATGTATAGCACTTTTGAAAACTTTTAAATAACATTGTACTTTTGTTAGAGTTGATTCTTCTATCGTGGATAAATATTGTACTACAGGTTTGATTTTGTGTAGATGTATTTGTTGAAAAAAATAGTTTCCATTTGAATGGATGGACTATTGGTAGTAGATGTTTCGAATCATGAGGTGTGTGAAAGAACATAATTACCAACAGATTGCAGCTAGATAAAAATTCTTTTTCAGCAGTATACAGTAGTACCAACAGATCTTCTTGTTAGAGAAGATTAAAAAGGCGGGAAAAAGAAAGAATTATCAATAGATGCACTGGTGAATAATTTATGCCGCCAGTTGATTTATCACCAACAGAAGCATCTGATGGTAACACTTGCCATCACCAACATATTATGTCTCTGTTGGTAACACAATGACATTCACGCATTGATTCATTTTGTTGGTATTACGGAGAAATTGCGGTAGATTACAATATCTATTGGTAAAACTAATACTGTCACCTCTTTTTATCAACATTCTAACAACAGACCAATATCTATTTGTATAAGATTTTACCAACAGCAACTGTACTTATTGCAACAGAACTGTCCATGTTGGTAAAAATTACTTTTTTGTAGTGTTGGTGGCTTTTAGGAGTGGCCTTACTAAGACTCGAATAGACTACTTTCTAATTAAGGCGAACAATAGGGTGTTGTGCAAAGAGTGTAAAGTGATACCCAGTGAATACTTAGGGACTCAACATAGACTATTGGCAATTGATGTGGTGATTAAGAGTTCAAGAAGGAAGAAGAGAAGTGTTGGAGATCCTAAAGTTAGATGGTGGAATTTTACTATAGAGAACACAGCTAAATTATCAGAAAATATTAAAGAAGAGGGGAGTTGGAAGCAAGTAGAGGATGCAGACAAAATGTGGAACGCAATAGCTAAGTGCATTCAAAGGTTAGCTAAGGAGGTCTTAGGAATATCTAAAGGGACTAGAGGCAAAATAAAAAGAGCTTGGTGGCAGAATAAGGAAGTGAAAGAGAGAGTTATGGAGAAACAAAATGCATACGTCGCTCTAATCGATAGTAGATCGAACAGAGAAAAAAGAAGTTAATTTTGTTAAGTAGAAGCATGCTAAAAAGATAGCAAAGAAAGCTGTCACTGTAGCAAAGAACAACACATATGAAATTCTATATCAGAAACTAGAGACTAAGGAAGGAGAGAAGGATGTCTTCAATTTAGCAAGGGCTGGGGAAAAGAAAACAGGAGACTTGAGAAATGTAAGGTGCATCAAAGGTAATGATGGTAAGGTATTAGTAGAGGAAGCTAAGATAAGGAGGAGATGGTGAAATTACTTTTCTAAGCTCTTTAATGGCAAGTTCAGTGAGTATCCACAGAGGAATAAGAAGAGGATTAGAAGGAGCATCAAAACTATAGGTTTTACAGTCGTATTAGTAAAGAGGATATTAGAGACACATTAGGAAAGATCAAGACTGGGAAGGCTACGGGTTCGGACCGTATTCCTCTGAAAATTTGGAAGTGCTTAAGTGAAGAGAGATTAGTGATTAACAGAGCATTTTAATGTCATTTTTAGGACTACTAAAATGCCCCGTGAATGGAGATTCAGTACAATCGTCCCACTTTACAATAGCAAGGTGATATTCAAGATTGTAATAATTATAGAAGCATTAAACCACTTAATCACATAATGAAGTTGTAGGACATGGTGATTAAGAAAAGATTGAGGAAGGATATTTCAATTTCAAAAAATTAGTTTAGTTTTATGTCAGGTAGATTGACTATAAAAGTAATCCATCTCATAAGAAGGCTCATGAAATTGCATATGGATAGGAAAAAAGATCTTTACATGATGTTCATAGATCTAGAGAAAGGGTATGACAGAGTACCACGTGAGGTGTTATAGGAGTGCTTAGAAAAGAAAGAGTGTCAGAGACGTACATCCAAGCTATCAAGGATATGTATGAAGGAGTAAAAACAAGTGCAAGGACCTCAAGAGGAGACACGGATAACTTTCTTATTGATATTGGGCTCTATCAAGGGTTAGCTTTATGCCCATTTGTTTTCACTATTGTTATGAATCGCAAAAGGGATTCAAGACGAGGTACTATGGTGTATGCTATTAGATGATGATATTATTCTTATCGATGATACTAGGGAAGGTCTTAATAGCAAAGTAGAGCAAAGTAGACATACCTTAGAATATGGGGGATTTAGCTTGAGCAAATCAAAGACTGAATATTTTAAATGTAGGTTCAGTGGTGAAGACACCGGTAGGGAAGAAGTCACCATGGGTCGTGCATGTGGCAACACAAAGGGCTGAGAAGTTCAGGTATTTAGGCTTGATCACTAAGGAAAAAGGAGAAGATATTAACCAACATATTAGAGTGGGATGACAAAAATGGAGGAATGCTTTTGGAGTATTTGTGTGATAAGAAAATTTATATAGGACTGAAAGGAAAAGTTTATAGTGCGGTAGTCAAACCAGCTTTATTATATGGTTTAGTACCAGTGGCGAAGTCAGGAATTTGGTAGAGGGGTGTCGGAGATAGAATGGTAATTATGGTTGAGTGATATCTTTGCCGCTGTCTTCATTCAATAGTGAGTTTTCGAATTTAGAATTTGAAGAGAATGATGAATATTTAGTTATTCTTTTGAAATATATATATGTATTTTGAGTTAGAATTTAAATTAACTCACAAATTAAACAACTTTAGAATTAAAATTGACAAATTAAACTCATAAATTAAAACTGAAAATTTAAATTAACCTCAAGTTAAAGGATTGATCAATGAGTTGAATTATTGAGGGTAATACAGTGCTATCGTTTTGAAATATTTATATATTTTGACCCAGAATTGAAAACAAGTTTAGAATTAAAATTTTCAAATTAAACTCATAAATAGACTTAAAATAATTAATTTACAAATTATGGATTGAATAATAAATTAAAGTCAATTACAGTACTAAACTACAATTAATAGTCTTTGAACTTTAAATTGGAGAGATGCTATTAACCACAAAAATAAAGAAAACGAGAAGGTTTGGATTGAAAAAATCAAAGAAAAAGTTGAACCATTGTTGCCATCAAAGATTCGAACCACTGATGCCGTCAAATACCACTATGTCATATGCGCTCCAACCGTTGGGCTACATGCCTCCTCACTGAGCATATTTGCAGCAATAATTATTTATAACATTTTTGTTTTTTTAGCATACTACTCTTTTTCCCTAGCAGGGGAGGAGTGTCAGTTGACTTCACTGATACCACGCTCCATCCGCCACTGTTTAGTACACTGGCCAATAAAGAAAATTCAAGTCCAGAGGTTGATGGTAGTTAAGATAAAAATGATGCGAGGGATGAGTGGATATATGAGATTGGATAAAATTACGAATGAAGTGATTACAGAGGAGTTACACCCATAGACGATAAGATGGGGAAGACTAAACTAAGATTATTTAGTCATGTTATGAGGATGAGTGAGAATGCACTAGTGAGAATGTGCGAGTGGATATATGAGAATATATGAGATTATTTAGTGTAAGAGATGTAGAGGACGGCTAAAGAAAAGTTGGAACGAAATGAATCAAAATAATTTGAAGTTTATAGGACTACCACCAAGTTTAAGTAATCTGCACTCAGCGGTGGTATGCTGCAATTAAATAAGTGCAAAGTAAAGCTCACTCCTATGTAATTTGAAGGATAGAATATTTGCAACGGATAGTCAAAGTAGGGATTGTTTAAATCCTAAAATCCTTATATTTACATAGTCAATGTTTGTTGTTTCTAAAGTATTAAACAAAAATGTGCTTCATGGGACAGTATTGAAAAAAAGTACGAAAATTTAAAATTATCTTATTGAAAATAGAAAATTAAAAAATTCAAGTGATTTTTAAAAGACATTAGAGTTAATTAAAAAATTTCAAAACAAAATGAAATTTAAAACTATAAATTATTTAAAATGGAGAAAAAAAATATAGAGCCTAATAAATTAGAAAAATAATAAGAAAAATTATTTTTAAATTCAAAGGTCAAATGTATTTTTTCACCAGACCTTTGTTAAGGAGGGTAGACGTAAATACTTGTTTTCTATTTGCATTATAAGTTTTAAAAAAAGATATTTATTTTTGGTGATATTTTATTTTCTTGCAAAAACATGAAGCGGGGTTTACTTTTCTACTTTCTTTTAAAAAATTCTTTTTTTTCCCCCCCCCACTTGCATCTACCAGGGCTTGTGCTACTTTCGGTAACATGGTGCCATATTATAACAAGAAACACAACGTTGGAGGCTTGTATAGCTGATTTTCAACTTCGGTGGGCTCTATTACCAAAAATGAGAACGTCAAGAGTTTCTACGACCTTTGTTGAGGCAAAACTATGTTGATAAAATAAATTAATAGATGAAGCCTTTGAAATGTGACTTTTAAATATTTTGGGAGACTAATAAATTGTTCAAGTGATTTTTTAAACTCTTTGGGTTGACTTTTGATAATGTCTATGTAGATAGTCACCTTTCAGTTTTTCAGTGACTAGTTAGTCATCTTAGGATGACTTTTCTCTTTATATTTGAGGGTAGGTATTTGCTGTGTCATTTAATCTCATGTAAAGGTCAACGTAAACAATTGTTAAAGCCATCTCTCTTGTTCGGTAACAAAGTATGATAATTTATCTCCTCATTTATTTGACTTTTGCTCATAATAAATTTTAATTTCTAGAATTCATATTTGATTTTTTTTATTTTGTAGGAAATAATATTGATCATAGAGTTGATAAAAATTGGGTTCAAAACGGTAAAATTCAAGCAAAGATCTAAGAAAAAATGACCCAACACGGCCTACCATCCAATTTTGCACGGCCGTGCAAAGTTTCTAAAAGCGGCTAAAAAGTTGAGGAAATATCGTGAACTTTTGCACTGTCATGCATCCCCTCTCCTAGAAATTTTTGACGGTCGCGCAAACCAACCAACTGATCTTTGGGGACTATTTATGTAAAAATTTTAATCATTTTTGGAAAGCCTTTTGTTTGGGCTTTGAGGGCTCAATTAGAGTTTATGTTAGCCATTTCGAAACCGCTTTAGGGGGAGAATAATTTAGGTTAGTTTATGTATACTTTTTACAAGATTAATTGATTTGAAGAGTCAAGCCTAAGTTCCTCTTCTCTTTCTCTTGTTAGTTTCATGTGTTTAGTTTCTTTGCTAGTTTATTAATTCTTTATTTTGCTTGTATTTTAATGTTTAACTATGGTTAAGGTTGTTAAGTTTGGTTGTGGTTGACCTTTATATGGCTAGTTGATTTTGTTGAAGCCTTAGCCTATCTTGTCTATACTTGACCTTAGAGTTTTCCCTCACGCCCGCGAATTGTTCGATGAAATCTTTGAAAGAGCTTTTATTAATGTTTTGAGGTAATTGACTTATATTGAAAGGTAAAGTTATTATCTAGTGTGGGCAGGAGGATAGCTAGCATTTGGACATAAAAATAATTTTGATCTTAGCTAGGTCTTGGGATACTGTTCTTGTAGTTTAATGGAGGGAACTCCATAAAAATGGGTGGTCAGAATAACTAAACTAGCCTTTGACCCGAAAGAGGGTTAACGTAGCTTTGAAGCTGCAATCAATCGCCTCTAATGCTAGCATAACTTCGGGAGATGAAGACTTGACTTGATTAGTTGGTCTATCTTAGGTTCAATCATAATTAAAGTCCTTTTTGTTTGTTTTAATAGTTTAGTTCTATTTCCTATCACCCTTTGTTTTGCCTAACTTAAAACACTCGAATTAGCTTTAAAAATTGGGAACACAATTCTCTGTGGATACAAACCGTACTCGTTGGTTGCTAGTTACAATTACACAATGCGCTTGCTGTATTTTTAACGCATCATCTCTACATCTCCTTCAAGCTATCGTTAGGGATGGTAATGGACCATATTTGGATTGGATATTGAAACATCTGAATCTGTATTCTATTAAGTTTCATATTCAAAAATCTCATTTGAATTCGATCTGACATAGTGGGGGGAACATCTAAATCCGCTCTGACTCAGAGTGGAATGGAGTCGGATTTCATCCATTCTCAAGTGATTTCTTTTCCCCACAATAATTTATACTATTTTTTTCATTCGAACATATTTTGTCTATTTATCGATGCGATAATGTGCACTTTCCTATCAGACCAATCAAAGCTTTGAACAATGCTGAACTAGGGAAAATTGACAACTGACAAGGAGACAAATGACGTTGACAGTCTGGTCGGCAATGGAATTAGGCTAAGACTCTGAGAAAGAGACGAAGGGAAGAGTCTATTAAGTGACTAATGGGTCAAGTTTGGACAGTAGGCTTTAGATCTGTAAAATATTAGATTTGAATTTTAATTATTTAACAAAATAGTTGGATCATATTGAAAAATTGGATCACATGTTATATTCCCTACTAATCCGATCCTGATCCGATTCAAATTTGGATTATTTTGTTCAAACTTGAACTCGAATTCTTTTTCTTGAATCCGAGTCGAATTATTTTGCCTTAGATTGGATCGGATGTGCCTTGAACTTGAATGTAATTGCCATCGCACTAGTTATTGCTTAAACAGGGTTATGCATTCTTGCACAATTAGTCACTTAAAAGGCTATTAAAAAGTAACCATCAATTTTATCCATGCCCTTGTGGCTCCCTATATGCTAATTGGCCAATACTTTTAAATAGCCACATCCAAAGCTTCTAAAAGTCAGTAAGCCTTACAATTCTTAAACGTCCCTTAAACAAGAAGATAGGATTTACAACACTCGTAAACGTCCCGTGAACGAATTTTACTGATAATATTTGATCAACTGTAACTGTGTTTCGCACTTAATGTATGCTGCCTATAGGATTTAGTAGTCATCATCCGAAAGCATTTGATAGTCGCCTCTTAACACTGCTGGCAGACACATTAAATAATTAGTGCTTAAATAATCCACAATAAGGGCCTGTTCTTTTCGTGGGTAAATAGGGTGATAAAAGAGTGAAGTAGATTTAAGTAGGTTGAGGTGGGTTGAGGTAGGTTGAAGTTGGTATTTTTTTTTGAGGTGGATTGAAATTTGAAGTAGGTTGAAGTGGGTTGATGTTGGTTGAAGTGAGTTGAAGTTGGTATATTTTTTATGTGGTAGGTTGAAGTGGGTTAAAATAATAAGAATGTAACTAATGTGTGATAATTTATGAAGTTATCGAAATTTTGTGAAATTTTTATTTATTCTTTTTTATTTTTTATTTTTTACTTTTATTTTTTATTTTTTATTTTTTATTTTTATTTTTATTTTTTATTTTTTATTTTTTATTTTTTATTTTTTATTTTTCACTTTTTATTTTTTCATTTTTTATTTTTCATTTTTCTATTTTTTTATTTTTTTATTTTTTTATTTTTTATTTTTATTTTTTTAAATTTTTTTATTTTTTATTTTTATTTTTATTTTTTTTATTTTCCATTTTTTATTTTTTATTTTTCAATTTTTATTTTTTATTTTTTATTTTTTATTTTTTATTTTTTATTTTCATTTTTATTTTTATTTTCATTTTTTATTTTTTATTTTTATTTTTTATTTTTTATTTGTAGTTTTTATTTTTATTTTTTAATTTTTGTTCCTTATTTTTTATTTTTATTTCTTATTTTTTATTTTTTATTTTTTTAATTTCTTGGTTCCTATTTTTTATTTTTTATTTTTTAATTTATTATTTTGTAATTTATTATTTTTTAAATTTTAAATTTTTAATTTTTAATTTTTTAATCAAAAAATAAAATTAAAAATTAAAAATTTAAAAAATAATAAATTACAAAATAAAACAAACAACGTAAAAAATAAAAAATAAAAAATAAAAAAAGAAAAAAGAAAAAAGAAAAAAGAAAAATAAAAAAGAAAAAAAAATAAAAAAACAAAAAATTAAAAGTAAAAAAATTAAAAATTAAAATTAAAATTAAAATTAAAAATTAAAAATTAAAAATAAAAAATAAAAAATAAAAAAGAATGAACAAAAATTTCACAAAATTTCGATAATTTCATAAATTATCACACATTAGTTTCATTCTCATTATTTTAACCCACTTCAATCCATCACATACAAAATATACCAACTTCAATGCACTTCAACCTACATCAACGCACTTCAATCTAGTTCAATCTATTTCAACCCACCTCAAAAAAAATATCAACTTCAGCCTACCTCAACCTACCTCAACCTACTTCAACCGACTTCACCCTTTTCCCCACCCAATGTACTCACGAAAACAACAGGCCCTAAATCCCATATGATACTTTACAAATTATTAAAATTATGAAGGGAGTGGGTTGAAGTTGGTTGAAATGGGTTGAAGTAGGTTGAGATAGGTTGAAGTGGGTTGAAATTGGTATTTTTTTTTCAAGTGGGTTGAAATAGGTTGAAGTAGGTTGAAGTACGTTGAAGTGGGTTGAAGTTGATAAATGTGGATTGACCCACAAAAAGAACATGCCCTAAGTATGTCTTTTCTACGGGTGAGTTTTTAGATATTTTCAAATGACTAACAAATTATTCTGAGGTGACCTTTTATTTTTAACTTACTCCTATATGTTGGATAACAACTATTATATAGCAATTTTGTGTGAGATCGTCTCTTATAAAGTATACCATGAGACGGATGCATTTATGATGACTATCGATAATTAATCGGAGTGACCAATTATTCATTTAGAGGTGACTCTTACTACATTTACGTACACTTAAATAAACTATTAGTCATCTCTAAATTTATAAGTCACTCCAAAATATATTATTAGCCACCGCAAAACCTTAAAAAAGTCATACTTGAAACAATCTATCTCATAGTAACCCTTATATAAGGCGATCTTACCTAAGAATTTGTATTTCCTAAAAATTATAAGATAAAAACGACCACCTATAGAGTGACTTTTAATAAGTATGAAGTAACCAATAATTTATTTAGGGATAATTATAACAAAAATCACTATCAAATAAATTATTAATCACTCTTAATAAAAAAATCACTTTAAAATCATTTAGTAGTAACCTTCATCCTTTTGAAAAATCACTTTTAAAAAAGTACACCATATCATAATTTTTATGTGAAAAGATCTCACACAAAAATTTATAAAATTATAAACACAGACACTTCTTGTAAATGTAAATATAAATCAAAAAGTGAAACAAGGATACAAGACAGCGAAATGTTTTTGGTTAATGGTATTCAATGTACGGAAGTGTTGGCTGTAAAATTGAAAAAAAATGAGACAATAATTCATTGGTACTCATGCACAGGGTTTGGGGTTTGAATGCCTTGACAGGGACCTGATCAATAACGGGTATGCCCCCGTCCAACCTGTCCTGACCCAATGCTAAAATATGAGGGTTATAGTCGACTTTTTATGTCTCCGATCTGGGCTAACCCTTAAACTGAGGATAGTTGACTATGATGAGGGTTGGATTCAGATAGACGTTTTGACCCTCTGATCTGACGCGTTGACTATTATTTGTTTTAAAATAATAAAATTTAAAATCAAAACAAAATACTTTGGATTCATTTGTTCAAGGCCTTTTCGCTTTCTATTTTTCCATTGCCGCTTAGCCTCGCCCCCTACCCCATTCACCTCTTCAACTCTTACTGACTCTAACCTTCTAACGCTCACTCTCTGAAGTTTGGGGTAGCTGTTTTAGTGAACTAATCGTATTAATCACTAAATTACGCATTAGAATGTTTATAATTACAATGCATTTTATTGGAATATTATAAGGTCTTGCCCTTTTGTTTAATAAAATGTTTAGCATTGAACTTTATAATAAAAATAAAACTCAATGAAAATCTTATTTTCTATATATGGAGGGTTTGAGGGTTGGATCTAACCTAATGACTCAAGGGTACTTGCAGAGTTTGAGTCAGGATTAATAGTATACTGACCCACATGAGGGTTGGGTAGGGTTAGGATCGAGAAAACCCTACCTGCCAACCATCATGACCCGACCTTCAAATCTGCCCCGCCTTCATTTTAGTCAGGTTTAACCTAGTAGCAACTTTCCTCACACGTAAAGAAAAAAACAAAAAATAAAAAAAAAAGCTACCGCACAACACATGACAGGGAAGCATGTTACAATTGCCTATCTCACATAAAAAAGTTCGCAAGAATATCTTATATAAGAGTTATTATTTATCTAATTTAGACCGAGTAGTAAGTACAACAAATCCAGCAGAAATAAAATCTCCAACCCCTATAGCATATTGCATAACAGTACCATTTAATTTATCAAAATTAACATCTGAATACAAATTGCAATGGCATGACATTTGGTTATGGCTCATTAGATTTTTTTCTCCTCGTCATTTTCAGTTATCCTCATCGTGTCGAGGTATGACTTCCCATCAAGTTCACGAGCAAATAATCCCTGGACATAATCAATCATGCTGATTCTTTTAAATCTTGCTGGGGTGTCCACTGTGATCAAATTTGGGATTGGGCCAATCTCTCGGTCACTTGCTGGACTGTGGAATGCTGCGACTGATAGCCTTTCTTTGGTTGCATTCACCACGGCCCGATGTAGAATGCTTTTATAGATTCCATTAGTCACAATCTACACGCATGAAATTTTGAAGTCAACTGATTGACAATAATTTCATAAAGCGGAAGTATATATGGTACAATTGACCCACTACTTGATGTCATATCACAAGGTAATTTCAGTACTCCAGATAAAACAGTATGTTGTACTAACTCAAAATGCCCGTCTTTGATATTCGCCCTATAAATTCCAATTTTATTATCTTGCTGAATTTGTTGGACAAATAGACAACGGACTCAGACACGATTCTTCTTTGATTCTATATGCCCACCCTTGAACTGAAAAGTAATAACATTCACCCAGGATGGTACATTTCCTATAGAATGAGGGGAATCATGAATTAAGTATATATCATCCATAACTTCACTTCAAATAGATTATAAACATGCAGCACTATCAACGTGTTAATTACTAGTTAAATCCGGATGCTTCAATGAAGTAAATAGACCTCAGAAAGAAAATAAAGAGAGTTTTGCATGGTCATCTTCATTGTTTAGCTGAGCAGTTAAATTATATTTAGAAGTTGTCTTTTTGCAATTGGCATTTTGTAGTTCTTTTGGGCTTTACCCATCTAATAATAATCAAAAAATAATGAAGTAGGATTTAACCTAGAACTCTTCATTGATCATTCCCGGGCTTGGTTGCAAATCCGATTAATTATCACTGACCTCACAGTTGTCTAGACATAAGAATAGAGAAGAAGATTACTTACTTCCAAGATATCACCAATGTTAACAACGAAGGCATGAGGGACGGGCTTAACAGAGACCCATTTGCCATCTTTTTTGATTTGAAGGCCTTCCATGTCGTTAAGTTGGAGGAGAATAGTGAGGGCAACTGAATCCGAATGTGGAGTTAAACCGATGACATTGTCAGGTTGTGGGCATGGCGGATAATAGTTCATCCTAAATGATTGTCTTCCCTCGCCAAATACGCCTCTCAGTACATCAGTGTCTACATTCAGAGCTTTGGCCATGCAATCCAGTATTTTCATCGCCAGGTTGGCCACTTCAGCTGAGTAATTGTCCATTGTGTCTCTGCAATTAAGAAAATTGTAAAGTAATGACCAATCCACACATATATATATATATACACTCGAAGTTTGACCAATCCCCACGCACACATATATGCACTCGAAGTTCGGTCCAAAGGTTGAGATTCTTTGTCTCAAAATGATTGTATTTATTTTCCAAAGTAATCAAAATTTTTTTTCCTCAATTCTCATATAAATACATGGGAATCGGACAGATGTTAGCCAGATATCCCTCAGGTAAGAGTTTGAGAGGGGATCCTCTTAACCAGTGACGGTGCAGGAGATAAAATATTGAACCATGTTGTGTCGAACTATATTGTACAACATAGCTAATCATGTTCACCTAATCACAATGTGACATTGTAATATACTTTATCTTCCATATATTTTTATGACACCATACACACTCATGATAATATTACAATAAACTATGAGGAATCTCAAATTTACCGAATTTCATTCCAAACCTTCACGTTCAATTTTCAAATTTAAAAATTGAGCAAAGTCAACTCTCATTTCTCAAAATTCTATCCCAACATTCCCATATTCGACTAGTAAACTCCATCAACATAATCTAAATCTCATTAATCAAATTCTCCATTTAAGAAGCGATTCATCAATGCACTAAGTTACTAAGGCCATGCCCATACTAGAGATACTGCGAAACAATAACAAATTAAAACAAAAAATCATGATTCGCAAACATCAGGACTGGAATGGTGTAGCTTGTTTTAGTTAGATCATCAAACAATGACCCGTCAAATTCAAATAGCAAATGACTTACTTCAAGCATACTTATCAAACACAACACAAATTTGATTAGAATTACTAATGAAATGCAATGCTTTCGAAATTTCGGGGGGGGGGGGTGTCAAGTAGCCAAAAAGATTTTTTTTTAAAAAAAAGAAACAAAAGGAAAGATAAGTATGGGATTCGGGATTTGACATGCAACCCAAAGGAAACCACAAGGACTAAGGGCTGAGCAATGAGCTAACAATCCACTGTACTGAGAAGCACATGTTGAAGTTTTTGCTAACTAATTTAGTTAAACACCTTTCTTTTGCCCAGAATTTGTTTGCTTAACAAATCCGGGGTGTCAATTGACACTATTGGGTTTTGGCCCAATTTGCACTCCACGGTCCATGATGGACGGCGCCTGTTTAGCTGTGACGGTTAGGGTTTCTAGCGGGTTTCTCACTCATCCTCCCCCCTTATAAAAGGCACGCCTCCTACCTTCTCAACGCGCCCTACCATTCGAGTATTCAATTCCTCTTTTCAAGATTTGTAAGAGATTGTTATAGAGAGTTTTGTAATCTCTAATCGATCTTTCTGTTAGAACGTATCGTTCTAAGATCGATTCTATACTCCTCTTCTCTATAGTGGATTTGTGACTCATCGTCGTCCATGGTTCTTCCTACATTGGGTTTTTCACATAAATTCCAGTGTCGTTTTGTTATTACTCGTTTATATTATCTTTGTGATTTATTTGTTGCATTCTTCAATTTGTTACTGATCTTAACAAGTGGTGTCAGAGCATTGGTTATTGAATGGCAACCGCCACAAAGAAACGGCTATATTTGTTCTCCATGGTGGAAGGTACTTCTATTCAGAATCATCTAGATGAATTCACTTCTATTATTATAGATCTTAAAAGTCTAGAAGTAAAAACAGAAGATGAAGATAAGACAATTCTACTGGTTGTCTCACTACCCCTTCCTATAAGAACTTCAAGGAAATTATACTATACAGCAACAATGTTGTTCTATCTTTTAAGGACGTTAAGGCTAACTTACTGTCCAAAGAGAAGTTTGATCTTGATATGCATTATGATGACAAAGCTGAAGGTTTGTCAGTAAGAGGGCAAACTTCTAAAAAGGAGGGCTCAAATAGAAATTTTAGATCCAAATCAAGAGGACGCAAGTCTGGTAAGTTCTGCAAATACTGCAGGAAAACTAGGCACTTAGTTGCTGAATGCTGCAAACTGAAGAACAAGAAGGAGAAAGACAACAATCATTCTGCAGAGGCTGCAATTGCTAATTCAATGTCAGATGGTGACGTTCTACTTGTCATTACTATGGACAACAAAGACGCTGCAGAGTGGGTTCTAGATTCTGGCAGCACCTATCATATGTGCCTCTACAGGGACTGGTTTTCAACATATGAGCTGCTATATTCAAGTGTTGTCCTCATGGGCAATGACACTCAATGCAATGTTGCTGGCAACGACACCATTCGAATCAGAACTCATGATGATATGGTAAGAACTCTTTCTAAAGTCTGTCACATTCCTGACCTGAAGTGCAATCTTATCTCCCTTGGCACTCTTGAATCCAACGAGTGCAAATATTCAGCAGAAGGTGTAGTTTTGAAAATCTCATAAGGTGCTCTGCTTCTTATAAAAGGAGAAAGACATTGGAGTCTATATTCTCTGAGGATCTACCGTGGCTAGTTTTGCAGTAGTCATTCTTCACCTCATCCGAAGAAGACCTTACTCAGTTGTGGCATGCTTGTTTGGGCCCCATTAGCGAGAAGGGAATGATGATTCTCAGCAAGCGAGGTCTACTAGGCAACGAAGGTATGGGTAAGCTTATTTTCCGTGATCATTGTGTGTTTGGAAAATAAAACGAGGTTAGCTTTTCTACTGCCACACAACGTATTAAAGGTACCCTTGATTATATTCATTCTGATTTGCAGGGTCCTTCTAGAGTTCTTTCTTTTGGGGGAAAACGTTATATACTGACCTTTGTAGATGATTTCTTTAGAAAAGTCTAGGTTTGTTTCTTAAGGAAGAAAAATGAAGCTTTTTCTATGTTCAAGAAATTTGAAACACTCGTAGAGAGCCAGACTGGGAAAAAAATAAAGAAGCTCAAGACTGACAATAGTCTTGAGTTCTGTGAATCAGAATTCAATGAGTTCTACGCGACCCAGGGCATCGCCAGGCACAAGACCCGAGTTGGGAAATCTCAGTAGAATGGGTTGCAGAACGCATCAATAGGATTCTACTAGAGAGAGCTCCTTGTATGCTCTCTAATGCTAATCTATGGCATCATAGAGATTTTTGGGCAAAGACTATTTCCACTGCTTGCTACCTGGTGAACCGATCTTCACACTCCTCCATTAATTTTAAAATTCCAGAAGAAGTCTGGTCAGGTAATCATATTGACTACTCTATTTTGAAAGTTTTTGGTTGTTCACCTTTTGCACATGTCAACAATGGGAAGTTAGCGCCCAAGGCTAGAGGTAAGTAATGTGTCCTGTCGGGTTGGGTTCGTGTTCATGTCGAACTTAAATAGGTTAAAAACCTTCGAACTTGAACTCGACCTGTTTAATAAACGGGTTGAAAGTTTTAACCCAAACCACCTAACATTAAGATGGGTTGACATAAACCTAACCCATTTACATAAATGGGTAAAACGGGTTAGGTTCGGGTTACCCATTTACCCACCAACCCGTTTAATTACAACACAAATTTCAACCTAAAGATAATTTACCAAACAAATTACATATTTTTCAACCTCTTAAGATATAGCTAATTCAAAAGCATACCCAAATAGCAGCTAACATACAGGCTCCAGCATATTCAGAGCCTATTCTAGTAAAACAGTTAGTAACAACATAATTTTACAGCCTAAAAAGTTCACATAAGAACCAACTACTTAAATTACAAACCATGTCCAAGTCAAGTCTTAAACAACAGTAAATAAAGTTAAATTATCTGAAATTCTTAATAACATAACTAGTAAGTCAACAACCAATAAGTTCATAAAAGAGACCACAAAGCC
>JAKOGI010000806.1:297500-310000 GCA_029747015.1 Carnegiea gigantea | reverse complement strand
AAAAGTACCAAGATCAGGAAAATTGCTTAAGGCCATATATAGACCTTTTAAGACGACACACCTTGTTCTATTGACCCTTTGATACAAAATCAATGGGTTAGTCCATATAGATTTCTTCCTCAATGTCACCACTGAGAAAAACAGCATTTACATCCACTTGAAACAACTCCAAATCCAAATGGGGCAATCAGGGCCAAGAGTAGGCGAATAGAGGCAAATTTCAACACAGGAGAAAATGTCTCTTCATAATTTACGCCGTCAATTTGGGTAAAACCTATCGCCACTAGATGGGCCCTGATCTTGTCAATCAATCCACCTGCCCAATATTTTATCTTGAAAATCCACTTGTTTCCAATAGACTTATGTCGAGGTGGAAGATCAATGAGTTTCCAAACCTTATTTCTTACTATAAGTCCATCTCATCCCTCATGACATCCATCCACTCTTTGTGATTGGATGAATCAACCACTTCTTGAAAAGAAGTAGGCTTCTTAACTTCTAAGGGAATGCATAGGAATATTTCGTCTTCGATTTTAAAATATCGTCGAGAAATTATTCCACGCTCACTCATTCGGATCTTAGGACCTTTGTTATTTGTCTGCCTAGATAAGGAATCTCTCCCCCTTTCTATAAGAGGTCTGGGACCCTGAGTATGTGAAAAATCACTGCCACTATTCCTTTGAAGTGTGAGATCCTAAATATATGAACTAACTGCATGTTCAGAAACATGAGATTGAGGTTGAACACTTGAACCTCATTCTTAAGTTGACCCTCCTCAGAAATTGGAGATTGAGAACGAACCCCAACAAACCTCCCCCGTTCCTATCGCATATGGAAGTTGTACCATTCTCAGTGACTCAGTGAGAATTCAAATCCTCCCACTCACCTAGAGACAGTTGAATGTCTTGTTGTAACTCATACAGTTTGACGTCCTTTTTTATTTCATCAATACTTATGAACTCATACTCAAGAGAGTCGACATTATGAGAATCAATTTCTGTCATACCACTATTAGGATGTTCTTCGTACATCACATACTCTTTGGAATGTTCGAAATATCTTATGAACACCATCATGGTAGCTCTTGGGCTAAGTTTTCTATATTTGTGGGTTGGGTTATGAACATAGCCAATCAAATCCCATAGCTGTAAGTGATATAAAGACGACTTTTTACTGAACCATAACTCATATGATATGGCAGATACACTCTTTCTTGGCACATACTTGAGGATATAGGTTGTTATAAGCAATGCATCCCTCCAAAAACTAATTAGGAGATTAACAGGTGCCATCATTGACCTGCCCATATCAAGCAATGTCCGGTTCCTACACTCTACGACACTGTTATGTTGGTGAGTACATAGAATTGTTAGTCGTCTTCGTATACCTTTTTCTTCACAAAATTCTTTGAACGTATTAGAGATATTCACGACCTCAATTGGTACGAAAAATTTTAACTTTTCATTCCAATTAAGCCTCTACTTCTGCAACAAAGTGCTTGAACACATCAAGTACCTCACATCGGTGAGATAATAGGTACACATATCCATATTATAAAGTCATCTATAAGAGTTATTAAGTGAATTGCCCAATGAAGTGCTTTCACATTCATGCGGCCACATGTCTGAGTGGATTAATTCTAAGAGACTCGATGCTCTTGAAGTCCTACCAAAAGCCTTTATGGTTGATTTGCGAGCTACATATGGCTCACACATAGCCAACTTGATCCTAGTGAGCCAATCTAAAATATCTTCTTAAAGTAGTCTACTCATTCTATCTTGAACGACATAGTCAAATATAGTATGCCACTTAACATATTCAGTATCAGAGTCAAAATAAGAGACAAAAGCAGAAAATAAATTATTATAAGAATCATCCAAATCCAAAACAACAAAATCTCCTTTCAATGTTAGATGGCCAAACAAATTACCATTCTAAAAAAATGTTTAAACCATTAGGATAAAACCAAAAGAAAAATCTGGTCTTATTAAAGAAACAAAAGACACTAAGGAGCATCGCACTCTAGGTGCATAGAAAGCGTCGTGAAGAAGCAACTTGTTTGCTCTATGGAGTTTGAGCTGGAATATTCTTACTCCAAGGACATCTTCATCGTTGTCGTTGCCTAGTATGCCAGTCCGTGAACGCACCAGGTAGCGATGGAACTCCATGAATCTAGCCTTATCCTAAACTACGTGCTTGGTTGCCCCCGTGTGTACTATCTATTGAGGAAAAGAGGTAGCAACAAATGCATGGAAATAAACATATAATTCAGGAGTTTTAGCGGAAATAGGTACCTTGGCTGGCTCAGGATATATAATCCTGAGTATAATGTCCCCTCTTTCCATAGTTATAACACTTCACACGTGCTATAATCTTCTCTCCATTGCCCTTGACCATTGCTTTTTGGCAACACTGCCTTTAGAGTGAGAGTTTTGAGGAGGGAGAAGACCCTTCTTGGACTTCTTGCTATGATAAGGCTTGTTGTCCGTAGACCCATTCCCTTTGGCAATAAATTCCACATTGGAAGGGGCGTATGCTTTCAAGCACTCTTCCTCTGTTTCGAGGTGCTGTGAAACCGCCTTGGAGGTTTGAATGTTCTCATTATGCACCATCATGAGTTTAAAGCTCCTCCAATATTCATTATCATCAAAGAGAGCCCTAATCACTTTCAGTACCTGTTCTTCTTGATATACATCTCGCCCAAAAGCTTTAAGATCTCGAACCATGCCCTCAAGCCATGCCACTCATGATTCGAAGATGCTTCAACTAGAGGTGATAATGTACTGCATCCACTTGAACTGAAAAGTATGCAATGCTGTAGCGGATGTTTGATCAAATTTTATCTTAAATTGGGCCCGCATGTCCTTAGCAGTGGGATAACATTCAAATTTCTCTTACGAGATTGTCATGCATGCGCGACAACAGAGTGTAGCGTGCCAAACGATCCCTTTTGAATCAGGCTTCGTATGCTTTTAGGTTTTCTTTATACTGCTCACTAGCAGTAACATCTATGCCCTAGAGATCTTTTTCTACCACGGCAGAGATAAAAGCCATCAAGAGATCTAGCATGTCACCCTCATTCAGGGTGAATTGAACATTTAGATCGCAAAGACAGTAATTTGTAATATCCAGCTTTTCGTTCGAAGGCATACTACTTATCAGGTTCTTAGCTGTCATACATGAAAGTATATATGAAATGTTAGCATATCGTTAAATAATTAAATTACCAAAAACGCTTTATTCATATCATATGTCGAAAATTTTGTTAAACTCATAATCACCACACATGAATATGAATTAAAAATTCTCAAAATTTAATTATCACATTTAGACTAATAACTATTGATTGACATATCAAACGTATTAATTAACTCTCCCTAGCTAAGACCACCAAACCAGTACGTATCGGCTATAGCCGAGTCGCAGGATGTGTCACACATCGTCGATTAGGGCTCTAAGGAAGTTATTACGACACATAGCACACATTAAAAAAAAAAAAAAAGCCTTTATCAACTAAACTCATAATTGCCAGAAATTTAGATGAACTAATCATCTAATTTGGGCAAAGTTTTATGATTAGGGTTCTAGTCAGAATCGCATAGAAAACTTTTGTAAGTTTAACAAGGGTAACTACACAATAATATAATCATACTTTGAACAAATTGGCATAATTAAACGACAAATAAAACGACTAAGAAATCAATCTTTAGTCAAGTCAGTCAGGAGTAGAGTTGGGAAAAGTTGACTCGAAACGATTACCAACCCGAAACCAACACGAAGTTAAGTGAGTTTGGGTATAAATTTTCGACCCGTTTAATTAAATGGGTTGACACGTTCAACCCGTTTAATTAAATGGGTTAGGTTCAGGTCGAGATTCTCGACACGAAAAAGTACATATTTAACCCGTTTAATTAAATGAGTTAAATAAGCCAACTCATTTTTCTATTTTTTATTTATCCATTTACTTTTTATTAGATAATTAAGAATATAAAAATTTTTAGAAATTACGAATTATGACGAATTTGGGGAATTTCAAAGAGTAATTATTTAATGTGATATGTAAACTTAATTTTTAACACTGTAATTGCGTAGTACTTGAAAATATTAAATGCGTAAATAGTCAATTAAGTGACTGAACTTGACCTGTTTATCTTAAACGGGTTAAGTAGGTCAATCCATTTAAAAATTAAATGGGCACAGGTCAAGATTTTTCAACCCTTTTAATAAACGGGTTATGTTCAGGTTGAAGAATTCTCAACCCGTTTAAGTTTGACACGAACACGAACCCAACCCGACACGACCTATTACCCAAACTCTAGTCAGGAGGACTGAATAAAAACAATCATGCTTTGTGATCTATTCAATCACAGATTCATGATTAGCAATGATTTGGTTGTGTAATTGAAAAAATTTAAACAAACTAATCACCCAGGCATATTGTGATGAATTAATCGGGCTAAACCGGTCAATTTAGACTTTGATATCACTGTTGGAAAATAAAAGACTAATCTCCGTACGGAATAGATTGTTGTGAATTAACCTATGAGGTGTGAATATTGCTAGAAGGTGGCTACCTGAGTCGCTTCCAATGCCACGTCCCAAGCTCGAAACACTTAGGATGGTAGGACTGCTGTGAGAGAGGATGAGAGAAGGCAGTTTTAATTTAGGGCTAATCAGACCGATGATTTAATCGACCCCAAAACCTCCTTATACAAGTTTAAATCGACTAGAGTTACCACTGGTCAATCTGTTTAAGTGACCATCAATCTTGATATAATTAGGCCTAGCCAACAAAGCATAGTCTGGCTTTTTCCTTATTTACTTATTACCGTCCTAGTTTTAATTGCTTTCATCACTATTTTATATTTTGGTTTCCTTGTCACGAATAATGTAGTGACTACTGGCCTACAACAGTTGGGTTGAACCGCTAGTCCCTACATACTCGCTTATGTATTTGGACGGATACGTCTCACCTTGGGCCCGATTTCAAATTTTCTTTTGTATTAGTCTCCTAAAATGACAGCTGTTTCATAAAATTCTCAAAGGTTACTAGAAAGTTCTGCTTTGCACGACTAGGACCCTTGATAGAAAGTGGTGCTCGAGTGGAAGCAGGGAAAAAACCCCGGGGGGGGGGGGGGGGGTGAGAGAGAGAAGGGAGGACCTGTAAGGGAGAGGAAAGAGGGGCAGCAAGCGGGGCGATCGTTGAGTTTTGGGGAGTGTGGTTAAGTAAAACAAGTCTGCCCAATCCAATCTCTGCTGCTCAGACACGACGAAGACTTGCCCAAAGCCCTCCACATCCGTCGGTGTTTGCCAGTACTTTTTCTTTTCCTCCATCGGCAGATTGAACCATTCTTGCGTCTCTATCTTGAATTTCTCCACCACTGAAGAGTTCACCCCGTGATTTATCAGCTGTGCAAAATTCAATCCTAACAGTCAAATTCAACTTCACGTGGCCAAAACGAAACAATAGATGTTGGTCTCCTAATAAATAAATATAAATACCTGGAAAAAGCCCCATTCTTGACATGCCAAGTGAAGCTTTTGCAACTCTTGGCCATCTCCAGAGAGCAAGGCTTCCATGTCGACGATGGGCACGTGAAGGTCATGAACACGATCATCAAGTGGCAAAATTGGACGGTCCTGATCATCGAAAGGACGTATGTATCTATCAGGGACTTTCTCCAAACTTTCCCTGGCTAGTTCCTGAACACTTGGCACGAGTATCGATTTTAATTGTGTTCGTGTTTGTGCTGCCCCTTCCATCTCTCTCTCTCTCTCTCTCGCTCTCTGTGTCGGGGTGTGTGTGAATGTGTGGGTCTGATTCCAAGTACATGGCAAACATGAGTACCTCAAAGAAGTCATAAAGAATAGTGAAATAAGTCAAAATAATATTTCTATCAAAAAAAAATAAAAATAATGCAGAAAGATGGCATGTTCTGATTGTTTTCTTTGTCCCCACTATCGCAAGAACAGGCATTACTGGAATATTCATCAGAAATGATGTGAAAGTCCCCAACCACTCCCAGTGACCTGCTTGTTTCAATTGACATTATCTATGTTGACGTTTTCCCACTGGAGCCACTACAAAAAAATGTATCGTCTTTCCGCTTGCTTAACCACTGATCTACTACTGTGGAGAGAGAAAAGTGTAATTTAAACTAACCACGCGCGCCTATATGACCCAGGTTGATATGACCGTGGAAATGAAGAACTCTTCTAAGCCATTCTCTACACATGGTTGATTGCGTGCCTAAACAAAGGCGAGCAAAGCCTATTTGGTGAACCGAAGGCGAGACTCTTTTTTTAAATTAAAAAAAAATAAATTGAGCGCCTATTTCCATTCAAGCAGTTGAGTTCAAAAAAAAAAAAGAAAAAAATCTTCTAGAGCCTCTCGATACCTTGGCCTTCTGCTTTTCTGTCAAGTCAATACCTCCCTATCTCCCCTCTCCCTGCTTTCTTCTTCCTCAAAATGCAGAGTCTTTCCTTCCTCCATGGCTGGCCTGTTGTTTACTATATATCTCCGTCCATTTAAACTCTTATGCTCAACTGTCTCTCTCTCGACCAGAGGATGCAATTGGAGTTATGGGTCTAATTTGCGCATGGATTAGACAATCGACCAAGGCACAAATGCCCCATCTTCTTCCACTGTCGTCCTCTATTATCCAGTAAAATTGATATTTTTGGGTAGCTATTAATTTGTCATAATTATTGTACAATGCTTGGTATTCCAGAGTTTAAGTTCGGAGGTTGAAATCTTGTGTATAAAACTCTCCGTGTAGCCATGGTTATGAGCAGAGGAAAATCAAACGTGAGGCAGCACAATTGCGCCTTCACCAATTCTCTTCCATTGTCTTAGTCTTCTGTTCATGGTATCAGAGCTGTGTGCTCTTCACAAACTCAATTGAACCTTGATACACACTCGGCCATGGCTGCAGTTGAAAATAAGTTTGCAATCGAAAACCGATCTCCTTATTTTCTCCACCCTTCAGAAGGCCCCGGTGCTCTAATAACTGCTGTAATTTTCAACGGCAAAAACTTTGCCTTGGAGATTGTAAATGAATGTGGCCTTTTGGGAGGAAAGCCGGTTGATTTTCCGGTTGAGCAGAATTACAAGTTTGCTCTAGCTAAAGGCAAGGACATGGATGATCCAAGTAGATATCGACGGCTGATTGGTCGTCTCATCTATTTGACTATCACTCGACCAGAGCTCAGTTATACGGTTCATGTCCTATCTCAGTTCATGCAAAATCCAAAAGTGGAACACATGGATGCTGCTCGAAGAGTTCTGAGATATATAAAAGGATCATCTGACCAGGGATTTTTTTTTGAAGGCAGATTCTAGTCTGCAGGTGCAAGCCTATTGTGACTCAGATTGAGGTGCATGTCATCTGACACGGCCTCCTTTAACCGGATATTTTGTCGCTCTGGGTGGGTCTCCTCTATTGTGGAAGACAAAGAAGCAAAATGTTGTTTCCCGTTCTTCTGCAGAAGCAGAATACCGATCTATGGCTGCAACCACGAGTGAGTTACTGCGGTTGAAGTCATTGCTGGCATCTCTTGGTGTCTTTCTCTCAGAACCTATGAAATTGTACTGCGATAGCCAGGCAGCAATTAATATTGCCAAAAATCCCCTTTTTTATGAACGCACTAAGTATATCGAGATAGATTGTCACTTTGTTCAAGAAAAAATTCATTCGGGGACCTCGAGGTTCTTTATGTGTCTACCAAGCAACGACATGCGGATATCTTCACCAGGGCTCTTGGACAGAACCAATTCTGGTATTTACATAGCAAATTGGGCATTATTGATTTGCATGTTCGAATTTGAGGGGAGTATTATCCAGTAAAATTGATATTTTTGGGTAGTTATTAATTTGCCATAATTATTATACAGTGCTTGGTATTACTGACTTTAAGTTGGGAGGTTGAAATCTTGTGTATAAAACTCTCCGTGTAGCCATGATTATGAGCAGAGGAAAATCAAATGTGAGGCAGCACAATTGCGCCTTCACCAATTCTCTTCCAATGTCCTAGTTTTCTGTTCATCCTCCTTGGCTAGCCCTAATTTATATTCCATCGGAAACTAATTGTTCATCGCGGTAAAGAGGGAACATCGGTCCTCAGGTGAGTCCGAGTTACTCGATCCCCCTTAATTTCCTGTTCTGTTATTGCTTTCTTCAGTCACCTAGGGCTCTGTCGATTTTTCATCCTATTTGACTTTGGGTTACACTTGATTCGTCACAGAGGCTGCTTCGATGAGAATGACGCATGATCTGAGTTCAAGTCAATCGATACTCCACAATTTCAAGTGAGAAAGAAGGAAAATGGGTGTTATTTTCTAGTCATTTCACAATAAGGTTTGCTTGCTTTGGTCTATATGACTCTGACATGTTTATTACTTTTTTTTTGATTCGCTAATCTGATCATCCATAGTAGCTCTGTTCAGTCAGACCTTACTGCATTTTGTAGGTCCTTGATAATTGGTCTTCAATTGAATTTGGTTATCAATTTATCATTAGTTTTGAAGGTTCTACACAAGTGTTCTTCTATTGTTCTACTTACTGCTTTTAGTGTCTCTCATGTTGGAAAATATAATGTTTACATTTAGTCAAATCATAATAGAAATGCGGAATCTAGTGTTTCGACCACAAAGTACATACATTGCGTTAATGGAACCATTTTCCCTGCATCTCATCTCTATGAATAGCAAATGGTGAAATAGGCATATAACTTTCCGGAGAGAGTTACTTTCTTTAATGAATAGTTGCATTTCAAGGTGATGTTCTCATTTATATAAAACTCAACTGACGTTGCTTTAAATAATTTTATCAAGGGGATGGTTTGAAATTGGATTATTATATTGTGCTGAAATTAGATTACAAATGATGATTAGGCTTTGGTTTTGCTATGCTTTGTGTTGATCACAGGTCGGGAATAAGATGAACAAGGAGCTCTCTGTTGGTGTCCAAATATAGCGACGTATAACTAATTTTTGTCATTGGGTAAGAATCAACCAGTGCAAAAACATACTGCTAACTAATGTTGATGGTTGAAGGCAGCAACTTGATATTGCATATGGCCTGTACACCTCTCAGCTCCTACATTAGGTGATACTTGCATGTTCTGAACAATTCAATGCTGGTTGAAATTGTTCTGAACAACTTTAGACTTCTCAGCAAATAATTGAACCTGGTCAGATCTATCTACTGATGTCAAGCTGTTCAGGCATGTGGGAAAATACCTAAACCTACTTAGATTTGAATTGATTTTATCGTATTCAAAACCATGCAGATTACTGTGCACTATTTTGATTGGAGCTGACAGTTTCTTATATGTTCTAGGAGAGTTCTTTCTTTTTTTTTTTCAAAGATTTGTTTTTGCTGCCAGACTTAATTAAAGCTGAGTAATTTTACAGGGAATGCAAGGCAATATGGAGTTCGTTTACTATAAATGTTCTAAAAACTGTTTTTTATGTTTACTTTAGATAAGCATCTGATGACTATAGCTCATAAGTTGTGTTCCTGCAATGTGGTGTAGGATTAAATGCAAGCAGTGTTGCCAACTGAGGCACAATAGTTTGTATATATGATCTATGTTGTCTCCTTCCTCGGAGTTGAGCATGTCCATTATGTTTTATTATGACAATGTTTTGAGAGGCAGCAAAAAGACTTTGTAGGATTGTAAAGATTATTCTGTTATGGAGTCATAACTTCTTATATGTCCATGAAAGTGCTCCTATCTATGCTAGGAAGAAAATATGACTGGATATTGTGGTTTTACTACTCGACAGGCTATTGTGACATGATTTTGAGAGGGAGAAATTAGTCTAATATACTAGATCCACATTCTTGTATTCATCTCTTGTGAATTTAAGTCATACATCAAAATTTCTACATATCGTAACTATCTAGTGTCAATCACTAACTATTGCATCCCTTTTGATTTTATAGGTCTCTGGAAGCAACTATGAGTCAAGAGGAGTATAATGAAGAAATTTGAGATTGGCATATTAGAGGTTCTTGTAGCTTTGTGTGAGTGTGTGTGTGTGTGTGTGAGGGGAAATATATTGTGCATGGTGTATGTCTTATCAGCAATGTTACAATACTTATTTGTTTCATTAGTATGTATTATTCTACTCTAAGTAGTGATAATATACATTGGTTTATGTATATAAAAAGCACGAAAATTATGCAATTTCTAATTTGTAATGTTCAATTATTCAAGCTTGTGGTATTTGTGTATTCCCAGTTTTGTAGGTTGGCAACAATTGGTACACAAGTATGAGTTACAAGGGCACCACTTTTTAAAGCTCCGTTTTTTATTCCTGCAAATTTGGGGGAAAAAAGGGGATGCTCCTATCTAAACGGTGGGAGCTTGCCATGCTTATATGGGGTGGCCAGACATGCAATCGCCACACACACAAGCGTGGAGAAATAGTTGGTTGCCACGCTTATTTAAGTTTGTTAAATATTTCCCCACTGTTGTCCTATGCACACTTACATTAAGCGTGGGGAACTAGTACTGTCCCAAAGTGAGAATATCGATCACTTAATTAATTATTGCACCCTGAGAGGTAAATGCATAAATATAAGAAATATAAGAAGGATCTAATTGACTTGTAGCTGGTGGCAAGTATGATGGTAGGGTTGAATAAATTAGGAGGTACTTAGCATGTATACAATCTAGTTGCTCTGCTTATTGTTAATTGGCTTTGAGTTAGAATCTCACTTGAATTGTATACATAGCTCGTTTTTAAATTAAACAACAACAAGAAGAATAGCAACCTTTCAGTGTGCGTCCCGCTAAACAACAACAGCAGCTTCCCAGCGTGTTCGCTTGCGTAGGATTTAGGGAGATCTAAACGTAAGTTGTCTTACCTTTGAGGGTAGTTAACCAACAGGTTGATTCCAATATCCGCACAGAAGCGGTTTGAAAAAGCATTTTGCAGCTGAAATCCTTTGATAAAATACAATAAATACCTAAATAGCTAGTTAGAAAAGTAAAACGCGATGCACCACAAATCATCAAAATACTTCATGATCAAGAAAGTATACACCAGGACTGAAAATATCCGATAAGCGCTAGCCAACTCTATGCACCATAACTAACTTCTGCTTCTAACATAATCAGTGGCATTGTGCACCATTTCCCAACCATGACAAATCAATTTTTTTGCGCAACCATTGTTTCAACAATGCCCCCAAAAGTCTATTAAAAAAAACAATGCCCATAAAAGAGCATTTATTATGAGCCAAGACGTTTTTGATAGCCTCTTGTTTATTTGGGCCATTAAGCTCTCTTATGTTGCATGCTGAAAAGCTATCTATGGTCATATTGACCACTTTCTTTAGCCCCCCACTTGCATTGCCTCATTTGTACTGGTATTCCCAATATGTTCTGTATCCGACCTTGCTGTTCAAGCACAGGACTGCCAGTTTGAGTGTCATATAATAGCTCTGCTCTTAATTCTTCTGTCCTATCCCTTGTGGGTTATGTTGCTCACTCACATTCTTAGCTGCCTCATCCTGTTACATCTCAGTGTTCTGAGGCATTTTCCTTCTCCATGACCTTTTAGTCCTATTTCTCCTACAAACTTCCTCTAAATGTCCATACATATTGCACTTTGTACACCTCACAGGTTTCCATCCAAACTCCCCCATTTGATTTACACTACAAGAGTCCGTGTAAATAGAGACCGAAAAATAGAGACCGAAAAATAAAACGGTCTCTAATTAAATTTGGAGACTGAATTCAAAGGCCGAAATTGCTGGTATCAAATTGAAATCAATTCAGAGACCGAAATCAAATTGCGGTCTCCACTTGAGATCAAAGCAATTTTCGATCTCAGATTTTGGACACCAAATGTGATTTTGGATTCAATTAGAGACCATCAAAAAAATTTGGTCTCAGATTTAGATACCAAACTCCAAAATTGGTTTTTAGTAGAGACCCGACAGATTTTTGGTCTCAGATTTAGCGACCACACTATTGGCACGGTTTCCATTAGAGACCAAAATGAATGTCAGTCTCAGATTTTTTAGACCAAACTTCTAGAAGGGGTTGCATTCAGAGACCGAAATCAGGACCAGACGCTAACTGAGACCAAACTTGGAGACCGAACATTGTTGGACTCAAATAGAAACCGAAATTAGAGACTAATTTGCCAGCCCATTCAAATTGAGACCAAATTTTTTCGGTCTCCACCATGCGGTCTCCAATCTCGGTCTCAACCTGCCTTCTTCCCTCTAATTAATTTCCATGGATTAATCTCGAACCACCACACTCGACGCATCTTCTTCAGCCAGAAAGTGTGTGTGTGTGTGTGTGTGTGTGTGAGAGAGAGAGAGAGAGAGAGAGAGAGAGAGCGACAAAGCGACAAAGGGGAAGGATTAAACTTGTCACCATTGTCGACCATGGCCAACTGCTTAGTAAATTGAAGGCTCCAAGTGAAGAGCTTTGCGTTGTATGTGTGAACCTCTGCCCAGTACATTCAAAGCTCG